>JAQRGA010001520.1:0-14343 GCA_029237695.1 Conchocele bisecta
TGTGAATATCACAATGGTCATCTTCACTACGACAAACAATTTATGAAATATGTTTAATTTTCTTTTTGGCTTGAATCCAGCACATGTGATCAACAAACTTGATTAGTAGCCGTATAACGTTCGCCCTTATTCCCGATTCGTTCCGCCCGTACTTTTTGTTGTTACATTATCAAAATGCCATTCACTTTAGAATCGAACCAAACAAAACTAACGGCAAACTGAGTGGACACAGCAGTAGTTTGAAAATATTTATTTTGGACATCTTTGGTTTAATCCACGTGTATCCATAAGTTTTTTTACACCATAACTAAGCAGGAGGCATTGCTCACAGAAAACTACGATGCTGTATAAAATTCCGTTGGTTGGGCGCATTTTATAAATGGCCAGCTTGTAAATCGGTATTTTATTACGATATGGCCTCAGCACTACGAATTGTTTTGGGTAACGTTCAATCAGTGGTACCCCACGGCTTCATGGAACGGCATGTATGCTTCAGTTTGAAATACTTTTCACCAACAAAAACTTTCAATTCAGGACCTCACTAGCCGACAAGTGGTTCTAAGGCATTGTGTTCCTCGATCAAACGAGTGCAACCTGGTTAATGTCTGTCCGTAAGATTCAAATTAGAAACAAGAGTGGTATAAAATTTTTAATTTTCGTTTTCCTTGTTTTATTATTTTTTTTATTTTCCTAATAACGATTTTTCTTTTTGCCATAAATAAACGTGGTTCCATAGCGATCTGGTAAATGTGCACAAAATATCAATTATTTCGAACAATCAACTACCCATCAAATTCCAAATCTGCTTTGGCAAGTTATACGAGTATCAAATGATGAAGATTCTTTTTATTAATTGGATATTTCTATCACACTGGGCATTTTCAACTGGTCAGCTTATGTTGCAACGTGATTGCAACGGCAATTGCACGTGCCGTAGTTTTTCAATCACTTCGTATTTACATGTTTCCCTATTCCGCCGGTCATGCGAGGTCATGAACTTATTAATTGCGCATAGTAGTAATGAGTAATGATTACTGCGGCACATATTAAGAAAAGAGTTTTGTCTGAGTGATCCACTTATGAAAAAGTTTTTGTTTACCGTAAGTTGCCTTAAATTTAGAAGAATGCAGAAAACATTGAATGTGTTGGTGGTACCTAGGGGCAGTGACCAGTTAATTTAATTTCAAATTATTGCACCGGATGCGGCGAAATACATTTGATCTCCGCAGTGAGGCCTAAACTGCCGGAGATCACTGTCTGGACCTGTACTGGCCCACTTCCCCCGTGTGTTAATTGCACGGAGATACACTGTCTTAGCGAGTGTTATATGACCTCAGTACACAGACAGACTTATGCTTCCGGGTCGGTACCCTAAAAAAAAATGTCCGGAGGAAAAATGCATATGTTTTGGTGTTGCAGAGTTGCTTTGAGGCAGGTTCTGGGTTGCACTGATGTGGTTTATTTAATGCATGTTGGAGACAGTGTTTTTACACAGGGGCGCTAGTACACAGCCCAAGATTTAGCAGTTTAGGAATGGGGGATTATATTTTGGTGTGGCAGGAAAACACATGTAAACTGAAGTGTGAATGCGGTCACAGCGTCCCTGTTTGTGACTGTGATGATTTTTGAACCCAGCAGTTTCAATGTTTTCCTTTCCTGTCCTAAAAACGAACAAAAACAAATGATCAAACGGTGTTGACAATGGTTTGGTGGGAGAAAGACGGCATGATCCAGTCCGTCAAAGACAAATGTAACTCAAATGTGGTTGATTCCCCCCAATGTTTTAATGCTTTTACAGGCGGTGAGTGAAATGACCCCTAAACGCTATAATGTTTAATTTAATAAACAGTTCTATCTGTGTGATTTAGGCCATACAATGCTTTGAGATTAAAACGCCTAATTCCTACCATGTCAGGATAACCTGCGCATTAGCGAAAATATCAGCAATCAAATTAAGTAGAAGCAAATACCGGTGCGTAACCTTTAACCAAGTCATGCCCTGATGGACATGACCCATTCATGATTGACAGGCTACACAAAGTGACTGGGCGACATTTCGGATCGATACCCCGAATAAAATGAAGTTTACATGGCGCTGTTTGTTACGAAAATACAAAAAAATACTATTAATTATGGCTATGCACAAAATGTCAATAACACTAACAAGCTCGTGGAGTGATATATAATTGTTATAGAACCACGAACATCGTTTAGTCACTGATTAAGAACAGCGCAGAAAGTGTGGCATGCAGTGGTTGGTTATACACTGATTACAAATACAACAAACGTAGTAATCCAGCTTTCTATATGAAAATTGTGAACCAGATAAAAATCAGAACGCCTGACTATAATTTTTGTCACTTTTAACTGGTCGACCGTGAACCACAGGGTATTGAGGACATGTTCTGCGGAAATGTAAACAAAAGTAAAAGGTGGGGTACCCAAGAAGAATGGCTGGTAATTAAAATTGTGTAATCTATAGTAATATTTGTATTAAACTTAACAATAAATTCGCACAAAATAATAGAATTTTATCTCAATGGATTATTTCGACGTATCCGTGCAATAAATTAGTTTAGATAATGTCCGTCTCGTTTGAATTACAATATGGTTAGTTTAAACCAGCGAAGTGGGGGAATTTCAAAGGCGGGGGCCGAAATAAATGGACGTCCTCTGCCTAGCGTGGCTCGGACGATTTTCCAGCCCCCTAAAATTTCCCCCATGCGCTGTTCAACTAACCATCATTCGACTTCGAACACATTAATCTAACTTATTAAACTTATGAATTTAAAACGGCGGCTTTTTCGAAACCAAGCAATGCATTTAATGCAATAATTCCAAATAATATTGGGCAGAACAGCAAAATGTGGTTCGACATTTGTGGGCTAAGACACGCTAGAAGCTTTTAAATAAACACAAAATAATGCAGCTCTGTTAGTGTTTCTTACCTATAGCAGGAATGTGAACTATATCTGTGCATCCCTCTTTAAAAGATTATCAAAATTACCTCAACGGTGAAATTTCCAGACTTTCGGACCATGCCGTGGCAAACGTCACTTGCGGAAGTATTCAAGGACTGCTGAAAGTTGCATATTTTTTCTCAATCACATTCAATCCAAAGGAAAATGTACTGGTCCATGGGTGCATAAACCCAATTTCCTATCAATAAACGTTTTCTCTGGAATAAGTTATAGTTTCAAACTCCCATAAATGTCTGTTGTTTTCATATTAGTGTCTGGTCACAACATACCCCTCGATTCGTATTTACCAATTTCTGACCAATGGTAAACAGGTCAGATTGGCCCTTGGAATCAGCGATTCAATTGATTAATACGAATGTAAAATCCAGAATTTACAATCAAATATCAATGAAAAAGAAAATAAATAATTCCAACAATCAATGTGAATTTTAAATCAACAAAGCAAAGTTTAATTTATTAAATTTCAAATTTCACCGGTGCCCATTGTACGAAGCTGGATTAGCAAAATATCCTATTTTTGTTTTTGTTTGAACCTTCCAGGCTGAAAATTCCCGAACATAAAAATTCAAAGCGCCGTAAGAACAGTGATTTACTAAAGTTAGTTTTTTTTATTCTGAAATAGTGTCCTTCCAAACTTGAATGGCAAGCAATAATGCGTAAATAAAAAAGCATACTGTTTTTGCGATGGCGCACAACCAACCTGATCTTATGCTACATTGGTCGCAAACAGAAATGATGAATACTCCCGAATCAGTAGAAATTGACACTAATTTTATAAAAATTGAAAATAAAAAAAAAATTCTTGACGGGGGTCATTCGAAACTCATATACGCTCCCGAAATTAACGGAGCAGGACAAGAACCTGCAACGGAGCCAATTGCACCACGAGGCGTCCAATACCTGTGAATAATCACAATGGTCATTCGACTACGAAATCAATTATGAAATATGATTAATTTTTGGCTTGAATCCAGCACATTGTTATCAAAACTGATTAGTAGCCGTATATAACGACGCCACCCTTTTCCGATTCGTTCCCGTACATTTTTGTTAACATCTTTAAAGAAAAAATGCCCATTTCACTTTAGATCGAAAACAACGCACTGAGTGACACAGAGTTTGAAAATAAAATATTTATTTTGGACATCTTTTGGTTTATCCCCACGTATTTCATAAGTTTCACCTAACGACCAAAGGTCATTGCTCAACAGAAACTACGATGCTGTATAAATTCCATTCCGTTTGGGCGCATTTTTAATAAATGGCCATATTGTAAATCGTCCATTTATTCACCGATATGGCTCAGTACATCCCAAATGAAATTGTTTGGGTACGTTTCTAACAGTGGTACCCGGCTTCATGTGTACAGGGCAATGGTAATGCCTTCAGTTTGAATACCTTTCACCAACACTTTCCATTCCAGGACTCACCTAGCGCAGGGTCTCAAAGGCGTTGTGTATTTCCTCCGTTCAACGTGTGCAACTTTGGTATGGTTCGTCGTAGTTCACAAATTAGAACCTAACGAGTGTATAAATTTTTAATTTCTTTTCCTTTTATTATTTTTTATTTCCTAATACGATTTTTCTTTGTTTTGCATCGAAACGTGTTCATGCGATTCTGGTAATTGTGCAAAATATTCAATTTATTTCGACATCAGCTACCCAGAAAAATTCCAAATCTTGCTTTGCAAGTTATACGAAGTATCAATGATGAAGATCTTTATTAATTGATATTTCTATCACACTAGGGGACATTTTCCAATCTGTCAGCTATGTGCACGTGGATTGGCCAACGGCAATTGCACGGTGCTGTTTATTTTCATCCACTTCGTATTTACATGTTTCCTATTCCCGGTCCATGCGAGGTCATGACTTATATTGCGCCATGTAGTAATGAGTAATGATTTACTGCGGCACATATTAAAGAAAAGAGTTTTGGATCTGAGTGATCCACTTTATGAAGTTTTGTTACGTAAGTTGCTTAAATTGGAGAGGATGGCAGAAAACCATTAGAATGTTGGTGGTGGTAAGAAGGGGGCAGTGACCAGTTAATTTTTCAAATTATTGCGACGGATGCTGCGAAATACTTTGATCTCCGCAGTGTGCTAACTGCCCGGACATCACTGTCTGGACCCTGTCTCTCTGGCCCCACTTCCCCCCGTCGTTGTTTTTAATTCACGGAGATACACAGTCTAGCGTGTGTTATATGACCTCAGTACACAACACAACTGCCTTCCGGGTCGGTACCCTACTAAAAAAAAATAGTCCTGGAAGGAAAAAATGCAAATATTTGTTTGTTGCAGGTGCTTTGAGGCCAGGTTCGGGTGCACTGATCTTGGTTTAGAAATTGCATCGTGGTAGACAGTGTTTACACCCAGGCAACTAGTACACAGCCAATAAATTTGCAAGTTTGGAAATGGATTGACTTTTGTTTTGTGTGGCAGGACACATTAAATAAATGAAGCGGTGAATGCTGGACCACTGCGGTCTGTTTTGAGACGTGATGATATTTTTGACCCAGCTGTCATGTTTCCTTTTCCTGTCAGAAAAACGAAATGATCAACGGGTGTTGAACAAGTTTGGTTTGAGAACGACGGCCATGATCCAGTCGTCAAAGACATTGTAAACATCAACTGTGTGACTTCCAATGTTTATTAGCTTTTACAGGCGGTGAAGTGAAATGACCCCTAAACGCTATAATGTTTAATATACAGTTCTATCAGTGTGTTTAGGCCATATGCTTTGAGCTAATTAACCTGGCCATATTCCTACCATGTCAGGATTAACCACCTGCGAACCTGCGAAACTATAGCAGGCAATCAATTAAGTTAGAAGCAATACCGGTGCGTAACCTTTTAACCTTTAACCAGTCATGCCCTGGAAATGACATGACCCATTCAACAGAATTGACCGAAGGCTACACCAATTGGACTGGGCCGACTTTCGGTCGATATAACCCGAATACCGCCCAAGAATTTCTGAATTTTCAAGGCGCCAAGTGTTCAACGAAAATAACAAAAAAATACTATTTAAATTAGTGGCTAATGAAAAATGTGTCAATAACACTAACCCAGCTCCGTGGAGTGGATATAATTGTATATAGAACCCTACGAACCATCATTATATTCACATGATAAAATGCCAGCGCAGAATGTGCAATAAATTGCACGTGTTGGTTATGACCGACTGATTACGAATACAAACGTATTAGTAATCCAGCTTTACGGTAACGATTGTGAACCCAGATAACAAACGACCATGCTATATTTTTGTCACTATTTTAACTTGGTCACGTGACCACCCCAGGGTATTTTGAGCAGGACATGTCTAGCGGAAATGTAAAAAAACAAAAGTGGGGTACCAACCCAAGAAGAACTGGCTGAGGACAATTAAAATTGTGATAACTATAGTTATTTGTTTTAATTAAACTTACAATAAAATTCGACAAAATAAAATAAATTTCTTTTTATCTCAGGCGTTTCGACGTATCCGGAGCAATAAATTAGTTAGATAATGTCGTCTCGTTGAATATCAACTATGGTTATCGCTTACTAACAAGCAGCGTGAGGGAAATTTTAAGGCGGCCGAAATTACGTCTCGCCCTATGACGGCTCCGACGATTTCCCACCCCACCCCCAGTAAAATTTCCCCCATGCGCTGTTAACTAACCATATTCGACTCGAACACATTACTTAACGTTATACTTATAAGAATTTAACGGCCTCGTAACAGCATGATTTAATGCAATATTCCAAATATTGTGGGCAGACAGCAAAATGTGTTCGACTATGTGGGCAAGACACGCTAGGAACGCTTTTAAATAAACCAACAAAATATGCTGCTCTGTTAGTGTTCTCTTTTTTTACCTATGCAGGAATGTGAACTAATTTCTCTGTGCAGCCTCTTTAAGCTTATTTTCAAATTCTATCAGGTGAAATTTCCACTTTCGGACCATGCCGTTGCAAACGTCAGCTTGCGGAAGGTAGAGGACCAGAAAGTTGGCATTAATTTTCTCAATCATCATACAAAAGGAAAATTGTACTGTCATGGTGCAAACCCATTCCTGATCAATACGTTTTTTCTTGGAATTAAGTTTATTAGTTTAAATTTCAAACTCCCATAAATTGTCTGTTGTTTTCATTTAGTGTCTGTCACAAATTAAAACCCTCCCCGATTTCGTTATAATTTTACAATTTCTGACCAATGGGGAAACAGGTCAGATTGGCCCTGGAACTCAGCATTCATTGATTTAATTACGATGTAAACCTCTGATTAAAATTCAAAATATTCAAAGTAGAAAATAATTAATTCCAACAATCAATGTGAATGTTTTAATCAAGCAAACAAAGTTTAACTATTTATAAATTTCCAACCGGTTGCCATTGTACGAAGCTGGATATTCCAAATTATTCCTATTTTGTTTTTGTGTGACCTTCCAGGCTGGCTGAAAATTCCGAAAACATATACAAGCGCCCGTAATACAGTGTTTACTAAAGTTTAGTTTTATTTGGAATTTAGTGTGTTTCCAAAACTGAATGGCAAAGCAATATGGTAAATTAAAAAGCATACTGTTGTTTCGCAAAATGCGCCACACTGGATTCTTATGCTACATTGGTCTGCAAACAGAATATCGAATTTGGAATTTTAACTCGAATCAGTAGAAATTGACCACAATTTATAAAAAATTAAAAAAAAACTTCTGACGGGGGATTCGAATACATATACGCTTCGAATTAAGGAGCAGCAAAGACCTGCACGGAGCGCCATTGCACCACCCCGGCGGAGTCCAAAAATACGTATGGAGCATCACAATGGTCATTCACTACGAAACAATTATGAAATATGTTAAATTTTGGGCTTGAATCCAGCAACATGTTTGATCAAAACTTGATTAGTAGCCGTATACGTTCCGCCCTTTTCCGGATTTCGTTCCCGTACTTTTTTTTTGTTACATTATAAAACTGCCATTCACGTTTAGAATCGGAAAACAACGCATTGGGTGACACAGAGTTTGAAAATATCTTTTATTTTTGGACAATCCTTTGGATTTATCCACGTGTATCATATGTTTCACCCTAACTAAGGCATTGGCATTCTACAAGAAACTTACCGATTGCTGTATATAAATTCCGTTGTGGGCGCATTTTATTAAATGGCCAGTTGTAAATCGTCTTTATATTACGATAATGGCTCAGAAACGTACGGAATTGTTTGGGTACGTTCAATCAGTGGTACCGGCCTGGTCTTTTTCAATTTTGAGGACGGGCATGGTATGCTTTAGTTTGAATACTTTCACCAACCACTTTCATTCATGGACTCACTAGCGCATATGTGTCTAAGGCGTTGTGTTTCCTTCGTTTCAAACGTTTTGCAATGGTTATGTCGTCGTAGTTCAAATTAGAAACAAGAGTGTTTAATTTTAAGAAATTTTTCCTTTTATTATTTTTTTTATTTCCTAATACGATTCTTTTCTTTTTCTTTTTACATAAAACGTGTTCATGCGATCTTGGTAATTGTGCAATAAAATATCAATTATTTTTTTTTTTTTTTTTCGACATCAACTACCCATAAAAGTTCCAAATTAGCTTTGCAAGCAAAAGTTTACGAGTATCAATGATGAAGATCTTTAATTAATTGATCTATTTCTATCCACAATGGGCATTTTTCAACAGTTCAGCTATGTTGCCACGTGATTTGCCAACTGGCATTGCACGTTGCTAGTTTTCAATCACTTCGGATTTTACATGTTCCTATTCCGGATTCAATGCGGAGGTTCATGACTTATATTGCGCATGGTAGTAATGGAGTATGGATTACTGTTGGCCACATATTAAGAAAATGAGGTTTTGTCTGAGTGGGATTCCACTTATGAAGTTTTGTTACGTAAGTTGCTTTTAAATTGAGAGATGCAGAAAACAAAATTGAAATGTGTGGGTGGTAGGGGGGCAGTGACCAGTTTTAATTAATTTCAAATTTATTGCACGGATGCGGCGAAAATATTTGATCTCCGCCAGTGTGCTATAATGCCGGGAGATCACCTGTTTATTGGACCTGTCTGGCCCACTTCCCCGTGTGTTAATTTCACCGGAGATAACCCTGTTCTAGCGGTGTGTTATAATGACCTCAGTACACAGACAGACTGCTTCCGGGTCGGTTACCCTGAAAACAAATTAGTTCGGAGAAAAATGCATATTTTGTTTGTGTTGCAGGTGCTTTGAGGAGGGTTCAGGTTCGGGGCACTGATGTGGTTTTATTAATGCATTGTGGAGGACAGTGTTTAACACAGGTGGGGCTCTTTAGTACACCAGCCAAGATTTGCAGTTTGGAATGGAATTATTTGTTTTGGTCTGGTGGCAGGGACACAATGTAAATGAAAGTGTGATTGCGGCTCTCTGCGTATGGATTGTGGAACGTGATGATTTTTGACCCACGCTGTCATGTTTCCTTTCCTATCAGAAAAACGAAAAATGGATCAACGGGTGTTGACAAGTTTGGTGAGAAGACGGCATGATCCAGGTCGTCAAATGACATTGTAACTCAATGTGTGATTCACAATGTTTATGCTTTTACAGGGCGGTGAGTGGAAATGACCCTAAACGCTATATGTTTAATTAATACTACAGTTCTTTATCTTGTGTGTTTTAGGCCATATTGCTTGAGGATTAACGCCTAATTCTACATGTAGGATAAACCGTGCGCATTGCGGAATAAAATATCAGCAAATCAATTTAAGTATGAGCAATACCGGTGCGTAACCTTTAACCAGTCATGCCCTGATGGACATGACCATTTCATGATTGGGACAGGCTACAAGTGACTGGGCGACTTTCGGATCGATACCCCGAATATGAAAGTTTCATGGCGCTGTTGTTACGAAAAATTACAAAAACAAAAAAATACTATTAACTTAGTTGCTATGAAAATGTCAATAACAACTAACAGCTCGTTGGGTAGGATGTGGAGGTGATTATAATTGTTATAGAACCACGAATTTACTTATCTTAGGTCCTGATAAAGCAGCGCAGGATGTGCTATCGCTAGTGTTGGTTATACACTTGATTACAATACAAAACGTAGTAAATACCAGCTTCTGGTAAGATTGTGAACCAGATAAACAGGAGCCTTGATATATTTTTGTTACATTTTAACAACTGGTTTTCACGGTGATCAAACAGGGTTATTGAGGACATGTCTTGCGGAAATGTTAAATAAAATGTGGGTGGTACCCAAGGAGGAATGGAATGGAATAGGAATTAAATTGTGTAACTAATAGTATTTGTATTAAATCTTAACAATAAATTCGACAAAATTATATAATTTTTATCTTCAGGCTTTCGACGTTATTTCCGTGCCAATAAATTTAGGTTAGATAATATGTCTCGTTGATTAAATAATTATGGTTAAGTTCAAACACGCGCGTGGGGGAATTTAAGGCGGCCCGAAATCGAATCTTCGATAGCGGGCTCGACGATTTCCAGCCCCTAAATTTCCCCAAATGCGCTGTTAACTAACCATATTCGACTCGAACACATTATTACTAAAATTTTATACTTATTGAATTTTAACGGCCTCGAACAGCATGCATTTAATGCAATATTCCCAAATTATGGATGGGGCAGACAGCAAAATGTGTTCGACATTTGAGGGCCAAGACAACGCTAGAAGCTTTTAAATAAAAACACAAATATGCTGCTTGTTAGTGTTTCTTTTTACCTATGCTAGGAATGTGAAACTATCTCTTCGTGCAGCCTCTTTAAGATTATCAAAATTCTCAGGTGAAATTAAAATTTCCACTTTCGGAACCATGGCCAGTTGCCCACGTCAACTTGAGGAAATAATAAGTGAGACTGAAACGTTGCAATATTTTCTCAATCCATCATCCAAAGGCAAAATGTACTTGTCATGGTGCAAACCCAGTTCTATCAAATACGTTTTCTCTGGAATAGTTATAGTGTTTCAAATCTCCATAAATGGTTCTGTTATTGTTTTCAATTTAGTGTCTGTCACAAACCATACCTCGATTCGTAATTATTTACAATTTTCGAAAACCAATGGGAAACAGGTCAGATGGCCCTTGGATAATCAGCATTCATTGAGTTAAGACGATGTAAAACTCTGATTATTAAAATCAAATATCAAGTAGGAAAATAATAATTCAACAATCAATGTGAATTTTAATTCAGCACAAAGTTTAATATTTATTTAATTTTTTTTTTTTCAACCGGGGGTGCCAATTGTACGAAGCTGGATTATTCAAAATATCCTATTTTTGTGTGACCTTCCAGGCTGAAATTTCCGAACATATACAAGCGGCCGTAATACAGTGTTTACTAAACTAAAGTTAGTTTTATTTGGTAATTAGCGTCTTCCAAACTGGAATGGCAATGCAATATGGTAAATAAAAAGGCATACTGTTTCGATGCGCACACTGGATCTTATGCTACATTTGGATAGCAACAGAAATGATGAATACTCGAATCAGTAGATAATTGACACAACTTTATAAAAAACATTTAAAAAACAAAAAAAAAATTCTGACGGGGGGATTTCGAACTCATATTACGCACGAATTAAGGAGGCAGACAAGACCCTGCACGAAGGAGCCATTGCACCAACGGCGGGTCTCCAATACGCTGTGAAGCATCCACAATAGGTCATTCACCCTACGAAACAATTATGAAAAATATTGTTAAATTAATTTTGGCTTGAATCAAGCACATGTGGATCCAAAAATGATTAGTAGCCGTATACGTTCGCCCTTTTTCCGATTCGTTTCCCGTACTTTTTGTTACAGTTATAAAATGCCATTCACCTTTAGATCGAAAACAACGCACTGGGTGACACAGAGTTTGAAAATATTTAAAATATTTATTTGGGAACATCTTTTGGTTTTATCCACGTGTTTATCATAAGTTTCAACCTACACTCAAGGCATTGCTACATGAAAACTACGGAAGCTGTATTATAAAATTCCGTTGTGGGCGCATTTTATAAATGGGCCAGTTGTAAAATCTGTCCTTTATTACGATATGGCTCAGACACGAAATTGTTTGGGTACGTTCAACAGTGGCTACCCGGCTTCATGGACGGGCATGTATGCTTTAGTTGAATACTTTCAACCAACACATTTCATTACAACTCCACTAGCGCAGTGGTCCTTAAAGGCGATTGTGTTTCCCTAGTTCAAACGTTTACACAATGGTAATGTCGTCGTAGTTCAAAATTAGTAACAAGAGGTGTATAAATTTTTAATTTTTCCTTTTTATTTTTTATTTTTTTTTATTTCCTAATAACGATTTTTCTTTTTACATAAACGTGTTCATGCCGATCTGGTAATGTGCAAAATAATCAATTGAATTTCGACATCAATATACCCATAAAATTCCAAATCTGCTTTGCAAGTTATACGAGATATCAATGATGAAGAACATCTTTAATTAATTGATATTTCTATCACACTTGGGCATTTTTCAAACTTGTCAGCTATGTGCACGTGAGTTGCAACTGCACTTTGCACGTGCTAGTTTTCATCACTTCGTAATTTACATGTTCCTATTCCGGTTCAATGCGAGGTCATGACTGAATTAATTGCGCATGTAGTAATGAGTATGAGACTCGCGGCACATATTAAGAAAAGAGTTATTTTGTCTGAGTGATCCAGCTTATTGAAGTTTTTGTTACGTAAGTTGCTTAAATTTGAGAAGATGCCAGAAAGACAAACATTGAAGCGTGTTGGTGGGTAAGGGGGCAGTGACCTACTTTAATTTCAAATTATTGCACGGTATGCGGCGAAATACATTTGATCCTCCGGCAGATGTGCTAACTGCCGGAGATCACAGTTTCTGGTACCTGTCTGGGCCACCCCCTTCCCCCGTGTTGTTAATTCACTAGGAGATACACCTGTCTAGCGTTGTGTTATAATGACCTCAGTACACAAAGAACAAGACAGCTTCCGAGGGTCGGTACCCATAAACAAAAAAATAGTCCGGAGAAAAATTGCAATATTTTTATTTTTGTTGGCAGAGGTGCTTTGAGGCAGGTTCGGGTTGCACTGATGTTGGTTTAATTAATGCATGTTGGAGACAGTTGTTTACATAAAAATCAGGGCTCTTAGTACCCACATCCAAGATTTGCAGTTTTGGAAATGGATTATTTTGTGTGGCAGGACCACATGTTAAAATTGAAGTGATGATGCGGCTCTGCGTCTGTTGTGACGTGATGATTTTTGACCCAGCTGTCATGTTTCCTTTCCTGTCAGGAAAACAAAATGGATCAAACGGGATGTTGGGACAAGTTTGGTGAGAAGACCGGCATGATCCCATTCCGTCAAAGACATTGTAACTCAATGTGTGATTTCCAATAAAGTTTAATTGCTTTTTACAGGTCGTTGGTTGAGAAGAAATGACCCCTAAACGCTAATACTGTTTAATTTATTAACAGGTTTCTATCTGTGTGTTTAGGCCATAATGCTTGAAGATTTAACGCCATATTCTAACATGTCAGGTATAACCTGCGCATGCGAAAATAATCAGCAATCCAATTAAGGTAGAGCAATACCGGAGCGTAACCTTTAAGCCAGTTCATTGCCCTGATGACATTGACCCCATTCATGAGTTGACAGGCTAACCTAAGTTGACTGAGGCGACTGTTTCGGAATCGATAAACCCCGAATATGAAGTTTCATGGCGCTGTGATTACGAAAATAAAACTTTCAAAAAAATACTATTAAATTAGTGCTATGAAGAAAATGTCAATAACAAAAACAGAAACAGCCTCGTGGAGTTGATATAAATTGTTTTTTATAGAACCACGAACCATCGATTTGTCAACTGATAAAGCAGCGCAGGATGTGCATGCAGTGTTGGTTTTCATACCTTGATTACATACAAACGTATAGTAATCCAGCTTCATGTTAAGATTGTGAACCAGATAAACAGACGCCTGCTATAATTTTTGAGTCACTTTTAACAAACTCACCGTGACCAACAGGGTATTGAGGACCATGTCTGCCGGAAATGTAAATTAATAAAAGTGGGGTACCCAAGAGGATTAATGGCTGGAATTAAATTGTTGGTTTTTCTGTAACTATAGTATTTGTATTAAATCTTACAATAAATTTCGACTCAAAAATAAAATTTATAATTTTTATCTCATGGCTTTCGACGTATTCCGAGCAATAAATTTAGTTAGATTAAAGTTTCGTCTCGTTGAATCAAGATGGTTAGTTCTAACAGCGCGTGGGGGAATTTAAAGGCGGTCCGAAACTACGTCTAGCCTAGCGGCTCGACACGATTTTCCAGGCCCCCCTAAATTTTCCCCCATGGCGCTGTTAATTCTAACCATATTCGACTCGAACATTATCT
>JAQRGA010001526.1:0-14306 GCA_029237695.1 Conchocele bisecta
TTAGACCAAATTTCACGAAATAAAAAGTAGGCTCCTTTTTAAATTTTGATATAATTTAATATTATCGAAAAAAATATTGTTTTTGCATTGTTTATATAGCCGTACAATTTGGGCAGGTTTCGTGAAACAGACGGTAGAACATGTTGAAGAACATTACATCTGCCTATACCTGTATGTGTTTGAGCTCGTCCAAAGCGAAATACAGGTCGTCAGATTGGTGCGTGTGTCCGCCGTCGGCACCGCGTCTCCGTCGGGACGTGACATCAGACCGGACGTCGGCAAGTATTTGTTTCAGCATCCGCCGGCTGTGGTCTACCTGTTACGGTAGGCCGTCAACTCGTACAAAAGTCATCACGTGTAGGAAATGTGTTTACTAAGCAGGTGACAGAAATTATATACCATGACAATAATTATGTTATATTAAAATGATAAATTATACACTATTTCATCACGTGAATATGTCCGGTGGCTGGGTTGTATTTTTGAATTTTACAGCTATTTGTAGGTGTTGACGGGATAAGTCGAATAGTAGGTTAATGCCGTGAATGGGATAACATATCTGGCGCGGCACGGAAACGGGATGTGCTCGGCAGAGCCTCGCCCATCCCGTTTCCTGAGCCTTACCGGATATGTTTACCCATTCACGGCACTAACCTACTATTCTCAATTTCTCCTGTCATAGCCACAAACGATTTTCCTATGGGAATTTAACATGGATTTTTTAAAACCGATTTTCAAAATCTAACTTTTGTTTACATCATTTTCAAGCTATTTCGCCAGGTTTCGGAGTCAGTTTCCAAAATCCTTCAGGATCAAAAAACGAAAAATTTGGGAAAATGACTCCCCACGTTAAATTCCCATAGGAAAATCGTTTTTTCGCAATAAAATCAATATTTGATGGAATTTCATCAAAAAGTTTTGGGGAGGGTGACTTTTTTGTTACCTACTATTCGCTATTACTCGTACTTTTATGGATATGGTTGTAACTTAGATGGTTTTCTCTATTTATCGAGCAATACAATCAAACAATAGTCAAATTGGTTATTTAGGTTAGTTTGACTGAATGACAGTCGGGGCGTTGTTGCGCGGGCTCACCGGATACTACGCCGGCTGGCTGCACAGGTCATAATGTCCCTGTCCTCAGCCGGTGGGGGGGAGACATACACTACTGTCTGTTCCATGTTTTGCTGCCTTATTTCTGAACTAAAGTATATGTTGTGACCACTCATTTGAACCGTCTCGGCGAGACGGTTCAAATGAGTGGTCACAACATATGCTTCTGATGAGAAATAAAGAAATTATTGAGCCTTGCCGGATATTTTTTCCCATTCACGGCACTAACCTACTATTCTCTATCAGTCGATGAAAGAATACACTACTGTCTGTTCCATGTTTTGCTGTCGACGAACTTTTGGCTATTAAACACATTAAATCTAAAACATATTTAAAAGAAAGTACTTTTTCATCAATAACAAAAAAGTTACCCTGTTGAACCTTATATGTCACAGAAACGAATATATCACACGTGTGATACATTCGTGCGAATGCGTCACACATGGTGAAGAATACGTACGAATACATCACACAAATGTGTGACGTTTACGTTTGGCATCACTACCTATTGCAACAAAAACGAATGTGTCACATGTTACAAAAACTTGAACAACAAGTAATAAAATATTGTCCAGTCGAATATGTCACATGAACATTCGAATGGGGGATAACAGTGCGATAAAATAAAACAGAAAAGAGCAGGCATATTCGCCGGGTTATTTGAAAGTCATGCCACAAGGTAAATGTAAATGCTTTGATTTAACGACGGCAGTGGCTCGATGACCTTGCATGTCGATACCGACTATTTAAGTCCCCGTCCGATAGGACTACGCTATCACGAATGTGTCTGGTCTTGCCCATGGATACGCCGAATCGACCAGTGGCGGGATTCTAACTCGGGTTCTCCCAATCCGGAGTCCGATGCTCTACCCACTGAGCTATTCCAGCTGATGTCAGACAGCACTAGGGGCGTATCATGTTATGGCGCTTATCGTCTGTCCGTCTGTCCGTCTGTTAGCTATTTGGTTTGCGCACAAAATAATCTTGGCATAGGATCCTGAAACTTGGTATGCCGGTCATTAACGACCAGTGTATGACCAATTGACTTCACTACAGTGTGTCAAAGGTCAAAATCGCGGTGACTTTAGACAATAAAACAGTTGCCGCTCTATAACTCGAGAACGCCATGACCTAGGATGCCCAGTATTGGTTTTCAAGTTAGTCATGACCAGCAGATGACCCCTATTGATTTGAGGTCAGTAGGTCAAAGTCGCGGGGTGACCTTGGACAATAAAACGAGTTCGGCTCAATAACTCAAGCCTTAGAATAGTTGGTGCT
Source organism: Conchocele bisecta (assembly GCA_029237695.1). Classification (NCBI taxonomy): domain Eukaryota; kingdom Metazoa; phylum Mollusca; class Bivalvia; order Lucinida; family Thyasiridae; genus Conchocele; species Conchocele bisecta. Next base: position 2,392 of record JAQRGA010001526.1, read on the forward strand.
AGGATGCTCAAACGTTTGATTTTGAGGTCACTATGCACATTGTTGCACCACTGCGTGTCTTTGTGATAAGGGGTGGGGTGCTTATATGTTTGACAAACAACTCTTGTTAAACGAATATGTTAAATGTCAATGTGTCATTCAAAGCTACCATCGGGCGTATATTGCTCTGCTTAGCTTAGTAGTTGCCTCCTGCACTTGTATTCATTATAACCCTTTCAACACCAAGTAACTGAGATGGAATATTCCATGTTATATTTCAGACTATTCCATTAGCCATGTTCATTATAAATTTAAAATATTTTACATTTTGTTGTCAGATATTGGCGGTAACAATATAAATTTTGTCACAAACAGTGCAGATCCTGATGAGACGGCTCGTTACGAGCCGGCTCATCTGGATCTACACTGTTTGCAAACTCCAGTATATATATAGGTATGTGGTGTTGAATGGGTTAAAGCAATATTATTACATTTGATATAAAAATGTGTTAAACGTGTTTATGCCCCCTATGCGATAGCAAGGGTGACATATTGCTTTGCTCCTGAAGTTCCGTCCGTACGTCCGTCCGTCCGTCCGTCCGTCCATGTACATGTGTGTCGAAAACTTTGTCCCAGTTTCTCTATCATGTCATATCTTCAATATTACTTGAAGGATTCCTTCAATACTTGGACAATTGCTTTACATGGACATCAGTGACAGACTCGCGCCACCAGTAACAGAACCTTGACCTTTGTGACATTTGAAATGAAGATGAAATACTTAGCCATTTATTTACGTCGAAATGTTTGTCCCAGTTTCTCCATCATGTCATATCTTCAATAATACTTGAAGGATTGCTTTAATATTTGGACAGTTCATTCTCCTGAACATGTGTGAAACACTCACACCAACAATGACAGAACTATGCTGTTCAAAATAATAGAGTCTCGTAATAATTTTGTCGTCACCATTAATTCGAAATGTGCCATTGTTTGTCGCGCTGGCTTGCCGACAGCGCCATGTAGTCTGCACGTTGGCGGCCGTACGTCCGTGCGCCTCAGCGGGCGCGACATGCGGGCCCCGGCCATCTCGTTTCTATTTTGTTTCACTCATTGCTCTATGTATATAATATGTAAATTCTGATGAGGTCGCTCACATCAGGGTGTTTTGTGGGGGCTATCTTTTATTATTTAACATTTAGATGTGTCACTAATATACACACATAGCGTTTGATTGTTATTACATGGTTTTGTTTGTTTGTTTGTTTGTTGGGGTTAGGGTTATATATTCGTGATATATATATATATATATATCACACGTGTGATATATTCGTTTCTGTGTTCAACACACCCTCCCCAAAAAAAAGTATTTAATGAAATTCCATGAAATATTGATTTTATTGCGAAAAAACGATTTTCTTATGGGAATTTAACGTGGGGAGTCAATTTCCAATTATTTTTCGTTTTTTGACCCTGGAAATTGACTCCGAAACCTGGAGTTTTGATGATGTAATTAAGAAAACAAAGGTTAGATTTTGAAAATCGGTTGACAAATTAAAAAATATTTAAAAGAAATCAATTGTTTGTCGCCATGTTAAATTCCCATAGGAAAATCTTTTTTTCGCAATAAAATCAATATTTGATGGAATTTCATGAAATAAAAAAATTGTGGGAGGGGGGTGACTTTTTTGTTATTGATGAAAAAGTACTTACTTTTAAATATGTTTTAGATTTAATGTCTTTCATGGCCAAAAGTTCGTCGGCAGCAAAACGTGGAACAGACAGTAGGTTAGTTGACTGAATAACAGTCGGTGTCGGCCCTGTAGCCGATTTCATCAAAATTGCAAAGTATACTTTTCTAGCAAAGTATACTTTGAGGGAGTAATCATTTATTTTTCATAAAATGCATTATTTCATATAGAACTAACGACTGCATATATTTGATGATTAAAACTATGCAGAATTATTATACTGAATTTATTACATTATCACAGCCAAAATGGCTGTGATAATGTAATAAATTCAGTATAATAAAAATTAATAAATTTATCCTAAAATTGAAAATGTCTCCCTCAAAGTATACTTTGCTAGAAAAGTATACTTTGCAATGTTGGTGAAATAGGCTACTGATCAGACAGCGTTGTTGCGCGGGCTCACCGGATACTAAGCCGTCTACACACGTCATAATGTCCCTGTCCTCAGTCGGGGCCCATACATTAGTATCATTATGTGTTATTAGAAACTTAATCATGTTACATGAAACATTGTTGCATTATGTATCTTATTCATGTCGTATGTGTCTTGAGTATGTACTCGTTTATTTCCTCATGTATTCGTCTATGTTACGAACTGAGAGAATAAGGAATACAATATAGGGTTAACTGTATTGTAATTTTGAAATTTGCGGCGTATATCAGAAAATGATAGGTCGGAAAATCTGTTTAATGGAGACGCGTTTAAACAGACATGTTTTCCGACCTATCATTTTCTAATATACGCCGCAAATTTCAAAATTACAATGCGGTTAACCTATTTCTAATGCACTCCTTTACTGTTTTGCAAACTTTATCGAGTCTAGTTGAAAAGCAGGTCATACCGGACGGATCACACAAATAATATTTTCTATGAATAAAATAGTTCCAACACAATTACGATAGTAATGTATGAACAGCAGCCAATCAGATTGCGTGATATTTATAGAGTGCATTAGAATATAAAATATAGCAACATATATTAACTACATATTTCATCGTGTATACTTGAATTGACGGCGATCAATGCATACCCTGGGAATAATAATAATAATAATAATAATAATAATAATAATAATATTAATAATAATAATAATGATAATAATAATACTATTAATAATAATAATATAAACGACATTAGTTTGACAAGGAATGGCAACGATCGTCTAAGATAAATTATTATTTTGACAATGAAATAAAGGTATGAATTTGACTAGGAATATTAACGTTAATCTGACAAATAACGATGCAGCTATTGCTTGAGAAAGGAATGCTAATATTAGTTTAAATGACAATCAATGCTACTATATATTCGTTTGACGAGGAATGACAAAAATCATTTCAAATGGTACAGGCCAGTTTGTTAAGTGAAGATCCCGACTGCTCATGAAGTATGAAACCTCGTTTACATAGTTCACACGAGTCTTACAATATAACTCTCTACAAGCGTGTACGTGTAAACTACACAAATATGTATGTACATGTACGTATGACAGATAACACAATAGTGCATCAGGGCTCCAGATAAGGAATTAGTAATTGAGTATTGTCACTCCATCATTTCTGAAGCAATTGGTTATTTCAACATTTTAATTAGGTAATATTAAATCACACTACTGTTTAGACATCAACAGACAGCAATTTAATAGTTTGCTTCTAAATGAAAACATGTCTTGGAATTTCATTAGAATTGTCTCCTTTGAGACAATTCTAATAAAATACCAAGATGTGTTTTCATGGAAAATAAGACAAATATGCTATATTTGTGGTCTGTTTATTGTTTCAAGTAGCATGATAAAGGCGCCTCAAATTGTTTATTACTTCTGATTTGAATTGGGTTTTTGGCAATTTTAATTAAGTATTTAAGCAAATACGCAGCTTATCTGGAGCATTGGTGCACTCGTACATACATGTAAAAGTATATGAGACAAGCCATATGACGTTTTACCTAAGAATGTGTGTGTCGTTTTATATTTAATTAATATGGGAGTTTACTGGGATATAAATGATGGACAGAGACTTTCTACGGGCCAATCAAATGTTAAGGAATTGTGTAAATATTTTTGTGCTGGAATTATTCGTAGATACAAAATCTCAGATGAGACACAGGCATTCGGTGTGTTTCGGCTTTCATCGGTATAACACTATATATATGAACAAGGCTTCTAACTGTGGTTACACGACCTCGTATCATAACAAATTCTGCGATTTTATTAACGCTAATGTGAATATTTTGGCAGAAAGTTCACATGTTCATTTGAGAATTATTGTTATCTTGCTAAAATAGCATAGTTAGCACATAATTATGCAAAGAATATCGAATTACAGCTGTTTTTCGTAGGTCGGACACAATCTCGTATCATAACAAATGGAATAATGTGTTTAAGGCTCTAACGTCAATATTGTAGTGGCAAGTTCATATGATCATTTGAGAATTATCGTTATTCTGCAGAAATACATAGAATGCATAGAAAAATACAATTTTAAACATGTTATTTTGTTATGATACGAGGTCCTGTCCGACCAAAGTTTTGTTAAAATATATATAGAGTTGTACCGATGAAAGCCGAAACACGCCGAATGCCTGTGATATGTGACACGTCATGTAATTTTGTACCTAAGAGCAAGTGCGATTTTTCATGAAAAATATTTACAGAAACTTGGATATTTTCTGTAAACGACGTCGAATGATGACGACATTTGCATAGCAAATGTGGAATGCAATTCCACATTTGCTATGAAAATTTCGTCACCTTCCGATGTCATTTTCGGAAAATATCATAAATTTTGTGAATATTTTTCATGAGATACTGTATCGCACATGTTCTTAATTACAAAATCACACGGCCGGTCTCATGACGTCAACCAAACCGCGAAGGCTATACATGTACGTGTACAGAGAAACCTCTCTAAGCCGGGCACCCTGGGAGGTCCCCAGGGTGTCCGGTTTAGAGAGATTCCGCTGTAAACCATACATATGACTACTTCATGACACGTGTGGGTGTTTTGCGATCACGAACAGACATTATCATCGGAGATAAATGGCTATGAATCCGATCAGAATTGAGCAAAACTAACATTTCGCTATGTCCGGTTTAGAGAGGTTCGACTGTATTATACCATGCCGGTGCAGTTACAACCTGTTTTAAGAATACAAATATCCACAACCAACATCAGAGAAAAAAGTTCATACCGTTTTTGTTTCCAAATCCTGCACAAGTTGTGTATATGGTACACGTACAGGCAAACAAGGGCCGCGAGGTTAAATACTGTCAGAAACACGAGCATATAAGGTCCAGTCCGAGATGGGCGTTCCGCCATGATTCCACTAAACAAGGTCACGTAATTATCTCTGACAGACATTTGACACAATGACTACATGTGTATGTGACACGACATGCGATTTTGTACCTACTGTCTGTTCCACGTTTTGCTGCCGACGAACTTTTGGCTATTAAACACATTACATGTAAATATAAAAACTATTTAAAAGTAAGTACTTTTTTATCAATAACAAAAAAGTCATCCTGCCCAAAAAAAATATTTGATGAAATTCCATCAAATATTGATTTCATTGCGAAAAAACGATTTTCCTATGGGAATTTAACATGGGGGCTAAAAATAGATTTTTTTAAAATATATTTTTTTATTTGTGGACCGATTTTCAAAATCTAACTTTTGTTTTCTTAGGTACATCATTTTCACGCTATCTCTCCAGGTTTCGGAGTCAAATTCGCAATAAAATCAATATTTGATGGAATTTCATCAAATCAAATGTTTTGGGGAGGGTGACTTTTTTGTTATGTTATTGATGAAAAAGTACTTACTTTTAAATATTTTTTAGATTTAATGTGTTTAATAGCCAAAAGTTCGTCGGCAGAAAAACGTGGAAGGGACAGTACATGCGATTTTTCCATGAAATACAGTGGAACCTCTCTAAACCGGTCACCCTGGGAGGTCCCCAGGGTGATCGGTTTAGAGAGATTGCACAGTGACTGTAAATCAGACATTTGACGATGTCACGGTGTGAGGCTGTGCTTTGCGAACTTGAACAGGCAGCATCATCATAAATACACACAAATGAAACACATAACATTAAGCATACACAGACGGCCTGCGTGACCGGTTTAGTGAGGTTCTACTGTATATTTACAGAAGGTTTGATATTTCTGTAAATTACGTAGAAATTTGACGAATATTTCATAGAAAATGCGGAATTCTACGGAGACTATCAGAATTTTGTGAATATTTTTCAACAAATATCGCACATTTTCTTAGGTACAAAATAACACAGTCCGTTTATTATAGGGGCCGCTGGGAATAGAATAGAACAAAAATTGGCTTTCACAGTGTAATAACACATTGTAATAAATTGTTACGCTCGTGTAATAAATATGGAAACGATAATGTTAGATGATAAGTACTGCTGTCACGGATGTTGCTGTACATACAATCTAGCATTTGTCTTGATTCAATATGATATGTATTAACCCTTTGAACCCGAAAGCCCGCTATATCGGTTTATGCAAACAGTGCAGATCCGGATGAGCCGGCTCGTAACGAGCCGTCCCATCAGGATCTGCACTTTTTGCAAGTAATTTTCATATTTCTTGGAACAAAAACACCCCCTTTTCATAAATGGACGAATCTGAAAATCATTTTGTGACCATTGGATTGGTCGGAACATTAGCATATCACAGTCCATTCCAGTTCCTTAGGGTTGAAAGGGTGAAAGGTACATGCCCACTCAGAGGGCACAACATATAACTTTATATCCGAAAGATCATCTGAGACATTGTCTCGCAAAATACACATTCATTCACCATTATCCCACGTAGTGATTGGACTTATTATACAGTTTATATCAGACGTAAATTTCCACACTGATATCAAGGGTGATAATCGTGTTTCCTTAAAAGGTTAAACGGACATTACTATTTATTATGTGTATTTATTTTTTGATGCACAAAGATCATACTTTATAATCTGTCGAAAATATTTTTTTTCAGATGACGCATTTAATTAGTATAAGTAAATAAAACCTGATAAACCATATCATGCCTCATTTGCATATGAAAATAGACTGATACTACCGCAAGTCACTCTCAGTATAACAAATATTACTAAATGATTATATCTGTAAAGCGGGTACTTGTAATTTTTTGAACTGGTGGAATAATTATACACTTATTTAATTCCTATAAAGAACATTGTGTGCCTATACTGAGTGAGTATGTACCTTTAAACTCGCTGACTGTTGTCATAAGAAACTCGGCATAGACACGTTTCTTATGAAATCAGTAAACTCGTTTAATAAATATAATGATATTAAATTATGACTGATGTTCAGTTATCTATCTACTATGTATCGTGTACGGCAACTTAATTATTTATGATATTTATTAATAATCCAGTTCACTTATTTCATTAGAAACGAGATTGTGTCGAGTTTCATATGAAATCCGTGAACTGGATTAATAAATATCATATCGACACAATTGTTAGCTTATATGTATTGTGATGTTTAGTACACTGTGTTATTGCACCGTGAAAGCCCATGTTATGTAAAATAAAAGTCGACTAAGCTTCCCTTTCTCTTTTTCAGATGCAGACTGATGCGTATTTGCATTTATTTGTGCCGTTTGTTTTTACGTTTTCAGACACCCTTGGAAAAAACTAAAACTCAAATTTTGAGTTTTTGTTTTTTCCAAGAGCGTCGGAAAACGAATAAAAACGACATAAATACATGGAAATGTGCATCTGCAAAAGAGAAAACTTATTAGACATTCCGCTTTTGCAATCAACTGAATTGTAACATACTGATCATCTTGTATAGTGACACTGTTGTATTACGTTCTAATTATAAATTAGTCAGGTATATAACTGCAGTGATCAACTGAATTGTAACATACTGATCATCTTGTATAGTGACACTGTTGAATTACGTTCTAATTATAAATTAGTCAGGTATATTACTGCAGTGATCAACTGAATTGTAACATACTGATCATCTTGTATAGTGACACTGTTGTATTACGTTCTAATTATAAATTAGTCAGGTATATTACTGCAGTGATCAACTGAATTGTAACATACTGATCATCTTGTATAGTGACACTGTTGTATTACGTTCTAATTATAAATTAGTCAGGTATATTACTGCAGTGATCAACTGAATTGTAACATACTGATCATCTTGTATAGTGACACTGTTGTATTACGTTCTAATTATAAATTAGTCAGGTATATTACTGCAGTGATCAACTGAATTGTAACATACTGATCATCTTGTATAGTGACACTGTTGTATTACGTTCTAATTATAAATTAGTCAGGTATATTACTGCAGAGATCAACTGAATTGTAACATACTGATCATCTTGTATAGTGACACTGTTGTATTACGTTCTAATTATAAATTAGTCAGGTAGTTTACTGCAGAGATCAACTGAATTGTAACATACTGATCATCTTGTATAGTGACACTGTTGAATTACGTTCTAATTATAAATTAGTCAGGTATATTACTGCAGTGACTGAATGATTCACAGTGTAGGCGCTGATCAGACTGTGCGCATGCGCGGTCTCATCTGTGGCTACATAATACAAAGTAGTCCACACTGAACATTATTTAACCCACATGTTCACATGCAAAGAGTGGCGGATCGATGTGGTTTCATATTCATACATTGTAAACGCAAGTAGTAGAATCAACGAGTGACAATCATTATCTAACTTAAATTGCGTACTTGGGTCTAATGACATTATACATAGAGAATAGTAGGTTAGTGCCGTGAATGGGACAACATATATGGCAAGGCTTAGGAAACGGGATGGGCGAGGCTCTGCCGAGCACATCCCGTTTCCGTGCCGCCCCAAATATTAGTTTCCATTCACGGTACTAACCTACTATTGTATCTATCCCGTCAACACATACAAATGACTTTACAATGAAAAGGAAATAACCCCAGCTACCGCACATGTTCATACGCAGTGATTATATCGTATTGACAGGGTATCAAACATGTTTCACGGCACCGTGTTTTACGGCACATATACACTGTGTTGACGAGATAAATCTCATTCCATCCAGATAAGAGACGACGCTTTTGAACGATATTCGGCGCAAGTTTGATCGTGTCAGACGATCCCTGAAATATGTAGTATGTGGTAGTTAGCACAGGAACCGAGGATTATATTTTATCCCATCAACACAGTGCGTATGTGCCGTGAAACACGGTACCGTGAAATATTGTTGATATCCTGTCAATACGACGTAAACACTGCGTATGAATATGTCCGGTGGCTGGGGTTATTTGTTTTGCATTTTAAAGCCATTTGTAGGTGTTGACGGGATAAATAGAATAGTAGGTTAGTGCCGTGAATGGGGAAAAATATCTGGCGCGGCACGGAAACAAGATGTGCTCGGCAGAGCCTCGCCCATCCCGTTTCCTGAGCCTTGTCAGATATGTTTCCCCATTCACGGCACTAACCTACTATTCTCTATTACGTAGAGCTTAAAGTATATCTCCTGCATATAATAAATTCAAGTGATATTTACCTAACAATGAGTCAACGATATCTTCATCGATTTCAGATATTGATAATGTTGAATCGAACGACATATACGTCACGTACGTCATTGTGACTGTCCATGTGCCTTGCAACATTGAACATTCCTTCGCCTGTGACATCGGCGACTTATACGATTTGTATCAAAAGGTGTGTAGCCGAACGTGACAAATATTTTGAATATATCACGGAAAATGTCAATTGAATAACCTACAGAGAATGTACAGCTTGGAATTTAGAACCATTCTGCAGACATAACACTCTTTATTGGCACCATTGACCTGCCAATAACAATGCATCACAGTATAATTTAACCTGATGTAAACACATTTCGTTGTTTTTAGAAATATATGTGAAAATGGTGTACACCGATATACGAGCACAGTTGAACAATAGTTTAACACAACTGAATATTGCCAGAGATGACGTTCGCATACTTTTATCAGGTAACCTGCCCTGTATTGACCGAATACGTACTGACTGATAACTTGTTGTATCAGGAATTGACCTGATATCAACATCCGGGTTACAACAAAGTGAAAACTGACGTTATATTGGTCGGTTGACGTCACGTGACGTTACCGAATGACGTCAGTGTAAGACGCAACTTAAACAAGTCCTCGTTCTGTCCATAGATAACGACGTCATCTGTGGTCATTTTCGAGCATAAAACGTTACCTGACAAATATATATCCAGGCTAGTGTCTTTTGATATCAAGTCTATCAGGCTCGGCTCGGAAACGGTAGGAATTCCTCGGCAAGCCTCGGAATTCCTACGCGTTTCCTAGCCTTGCCTGATAAACTTGATATCAAAGACACTAGCCTGGTATTCTCTATTTATATGGTTGTCCATCATTGACGATGACGCAAATACGCTGATTTTCAGGTTCACCTATGACTATATAACACGCTCTAAACGGTTCGAGTATCGCTTATAGGTGATAATATTTCACTCTAGTCTGGTAGTGTACTATATCACTGCAGTACGTCAGGTCTATCCCGACAGCCGAGATGAACGGGTTATCAGCGTTTGATGTCTCTCCATTTGTTTCTGTTTATTGTTTAAACTAAAATGGTGCTACATGTATCATGTTACATATCACTGACCCATCAAACTTCTGCTATTGTCAATTATCAGGTAACCTGCCCTGTATTGACCGAATACGTACTGACTGATAACATACTGTTGTATCAGGCATTGACCTGATACAAACATCCCGGTTATAACGAAGTGAAAACTGACGTTCCATTGTTCGGATGATGTCACGTGACGTTACCGAATAACGTCAGTGTAATGACGCAACGTAAACAAGTCCGCGTTCTGTCCAAAGATAACGATTTCATATGTGGTAATTTTCGAGCACAAAACGTTACCTGATACATAGAATACCAGGGTACTGTACTTTGATATCAAGATAATCAGGCTCGGCTCGCAAACGGTAGGAATTCCTCTGCAAGCCTCGGAATTCTGCAAGCCTCGATACTAGACACTAGCCTGGTATTCTCTATATCTCCATCTAAACAATACGAATATACACGCAATGTACTAATACCTACGGAAGCCACTTCACTCTTTTTTATTTCCATTTATTCAAGATCTTTTCTTGAATTTTCAAGTTCTTTTCTTGAATTTTCAAGATACTTTCTTGAATTTTCAATATCTTTTCTTGAATTTTCAAGATCGTTTCTAATAAAGGATGTTTCAAGATATTTTCTTGAATTTTCAAGTTCTTTTCTTGAATTTTCGAGATCTTTTTCTTGAATTTTCAAGATCTTTTCTTGAAAATTCAAGAAAAGAACTTGAAAATTCAAAGAAAAACAGCTTGAATAAATGGAAATTAAAAAAAAGTGAAGTGGCCCTAATGGGCTTCCGTAAATACGAGCTATTCACAGGGACACTTAGAGACTCAAGTGGTTACATACATTATACTGCAGCCCTGACACATACACGTGAAACATTTCCCCTGATATGATGTCTTATACACGAGATCACGAGATTGCCACAACGTGAGGAGCGATAGCAAGAGTGCGAGAACGTGCGGCGAGATAGCGAGATTGCGACTCGACATGAGGCGTGGGCGACCAGAGGCAACACCGCGACAAAGGTGGCAGTCCTCACACATTTTAGGCAATTTATGGAGTTTCGGGCCCGCGACACCAGCCGAACAAAATTAGTAATATTTTAACTTCAAATAATCACATAATCTGTTTGATGCATGCACTGACTACCTGATAGGTACAAGAGCTATATTAACAACAAACGCAAACTCAGACATAATGCACAGGCTGTCAGCACTCTGCTATGTTTACCATAAAAAATGCCCGCCCAAATCTGCATTTATTTGGCCGCGGCCACACACTTCACAACATGGATTTCAAATATCCCATGCGGAAACTGCACTAATACTTGCTAATTGTACCAATTCTGCAATCACACCTTGTCACACTGATCATAGTCTGTACTGGTACCGACCGTTTGGTTTTCAAGCAGCAGACCTGCCTTTCTGAAAGATAAAATGGCTGCCAATATTTCGGACGAAAATTCCGAGCAGCAGTTTCGCACTCTTCTACAACTGAAATCATGCCAGCATGACACAGATGCAAGCAAAATCA
>JAQRGA010000153.1:0-65912 GCA_029237695.1 Conchocele bisecta
AGCATGTTGCATAAAAAAATACATTAAAATGTAACACTTTCGTTTAACATAAGCACAGCTGCTGCAAGTCTGGTTCATGCAGACAATCAAATGTGCATGTTTGAGATTAGAGAACAGGCTCAGAAGATTAGCTTCAAAAATGCTTTCACCTGTGCCTTCAATGATAAAACAAGTTGATCAAATTATGAAACGGACTATACAATGAATGATGTCATCCTGAGTTGCATCAGTAAGGCCTTGACACGGTTACCGACTAAAATAGAACAGAACAGCCTGTTGGGAGGCAACGAAACTCCATGCTGCATGATGCTGAAGATTTTGACACACATTGTTGTATCTGAAGTTGGCCAATGTCTTCAAAATTAAATAACAGGACTTCATTGACATCTTCTCTTGATGAAAGATCATGAGACTTTGATGTTACAAATTCAGTACATGAAAACATGCGGAATCTCGCGACTCGCCGATGTCTAGAAAACGAAAGTTCTCCAAGTGAACTATTAAAAGTATTTACTGCAGGTAAATTATTGAGACTTGTAGCCAAACTATAGCCAACTTATGTATTTACATCCTGCTTAATGTGATCTTGGAATCTACGAATGCAAAAATCACAAAACCGTTACGCTAGCCAGGGGGTCACATTAACTAATGGAACGTTTGTACAACCAGGTCCAGATCACTTTGTGATTCAAAGATAATTGCCTCGTAAATGTGATAGAATATATGTGTTACATATACAGTGGAACCTCTCTAAACCGGACACCAAGAAAACACATGTGACTTATTTTTGATAAGTTTCTTGGTTATTTATCGCAGGTTATACTGTTCGTGATCGGATAGCACACAACTATGGCTAAGAGTGATCAAATGCCCGAGTAGCGAGGCAGTGTTCACATAAATATATGTTATAGGTATATTATATCACATTTATAAAGCTATTATATTTGAAACACATCGTGATCAGGTATAGGACGGGTTATGGTTAGTGATAATGTGGTACAGTGCAACCTCTCTAAACCGGACACCATGGGAGGTCCCCAGGGTGTCCGGTTTAGAGATGTTTCACTGTAATTCCGATGTAAGAGCACTGAAACACACATGTGTGCATTGCAATCACGAACACTCATACACATAAGCGATACTTGACAGGGAAATCGGTCATAATTTAACACATCGATGTCGCAAGGGTGTTTGGTTTAGAGAGGTTCCACTGTACAGCTAGCTAATATACAGATACCTTAGAAGTTGTCTTGACTATACAATTATTGCATCAAGACGACGTACTAATTAGTCAGAAGAAGATACTGAATTGAACGAAATAAAATTGATTAAATATCGTAAAAAGCTATCGACTTTTCCGACAACTTATACGGTGTATTAAGATTGAGCAATTATGTTATCACGTTATGTGGATGGCAGAAATATGACACCGTATTTAGGCCATACACATGGTGGTTCTCAGATACGGGGTTTGCGGAATGTGACACGGGAGGGCGGATTTTTTAAATATATATAATAGGGATTTTGCTGACGCGGCGATATCTAACAACCACAGTACTTTTTTTGTATCGCCTTAAGTAGTGAATATTATCCGATCATGGTGAAAGGTTTTGCTTAATTACATTACATTTTACATAAGAGCACATTGTTACTGAACACGGGGAGTGTTTATTCGTATCACGATATGCGTGTCGCCATAAATAAGTATAGATGGACCACGCTGTCACATAACAAGCCTCAAGGACCAGCCTTTTATTTTAACGACCAGCGTAAACCAGGATCAGTGTCTACCTTGATCACCATTCCATCAATCTCAGGGTCTACCTTGAACGCCATTCGATCAAACAATATTCAACTTGTTTTCTTTTTGTTATAGCGTATACATGAGCATCGTCCCTATTGGATCGGGAACGGTTAAAATTACTAGACAAAGTTGAGAAATTTATAATTATAACAATTGATTTGACGTATTGGTGTTTAACGGCATATCAACAGCTAAGGTCGTTTAAGGCCGGGTCAACGGGTTCGATCCCGCATTTAACATGCTGCAATAAATGTTTACATCGAATACAAAAAGAAAGTAAGCCCTTATAATGATTTCCGAACACAACTATATACCAGGCAAACAGACACGACTACAGTGTAACCTCTATAAACGGGACACCCTGGGAACTCCACAGGATATCCGGTTTAGAGATATATTCCACTGTAAATCAGACGTAGGACATCTCCAATACAAACCGTCGCCTTTTGCAATGGCGAACAGACAGCTCGGAGTTAAATCGGTGTTAAATGACAATGGAACACATCAACATTACCAACATATGACTCTACATGGTGTCCGGTTTCGAGATGTTCCACCGTACTTGATTGCATATACATGTAGGTACAGTCGAACCTCCCCGAACGGTCACCTCTCTACAACAACACCGTCTCTATATCAGCCACTATTTTATATCCTAAATGGATGATTTCCTCTGTATCTAACCCTTAGACTGTTGAGCACGAAAATCGTCGTCTGATGTTGCTTTGCCTTCTATCTCAATAAAAACATGTTTTGACAGCATTTTAGATTTTAGATTCTAAAATGTTGCCAAGGCATGTATTTGATGAGAATTATCGAACAAAATAAATAAACAGCGGACGACAAAATTTAATACAGCATTGACCTCCCTACAACAGCCACCTCTCTACAACAGCCATGTTTGCGTCTCCCATGGGTGGCTGTTGTAGAGAGGTTGCACTGTATTAGGTATACGTAACGAATGTCAAACAGATGAACATTCTGGTGTAGCATGTATTTATTATTTCAGGCTTAGACAAAGCCACTTGTGGAAGATTTACACGGTGAACATACCTGTTATGTGACAAGGCATGAATGCATATATAGAGAATAGTAGGTTAGTGCCGTGAATGGGAAAAATATCTGGCAAGGCTTGGGAAACGAGATGGGCGAGACTCTGTCATATTTTTTCCCATTTACGGCACTAACCTACTATTCTATTTATCCCGTCAACACAACAAATAGCTAGTATGACAACCGCACATATTTATACGCAGTATTAAGTCGTATTGGCAGGGTATCAAAAATGTTTCACGACACATTGACGGGATAAAGTTGTATACACAGGTGTAATGGCATTCACCAAAACATGTCTGATTTGTGGCTGTGACTGGAGAAATGGGGCTAATGGGAATTGTGGCTTCTGATCAAATAGCACACTCTTGTAGCCTTATAGGTTTGTAAAGGTTTCTCCAGTTAGAGACCAGTATGCCACAGGGGGCGTATCCATGTTTTACAAACATAATGTCTAGTTACTATACAGTGATGGTAGCATTAATGCTGACTTTAAAGGTACATGCCCACGACGTATGTTATAATATAGTGATACAAATACTTTTGTATATTCTGTGCGTATGACATTTTCTGGCAAAATAAACATTCATTCACCATTACCCCACGTATTGATTGGCATTATTATACATTTTATTTCCGACGAAACTTTTTACACTGATATCAGGGGCGATAACCGTGTTTCCTTCAAATGGTAAAGGACATTACTATTTATTCTCTGTATTTATTTTTTTGATGTGCAATGATCATACTTTATAATCTGTCGAAAATAATATTTTTTTTCAGGTGACGCATTTCATTAGTATAAATAAGTAAAAAATATCATGCCTCATTTGCATATGAAAATAGCCTGATACCAACGCGCGTCACTATCAGTAAAATAAATATTACTAAATGATTATATCTGTTTTGCGGGCACTTGTAATTTTTAGAACTGGTGGAATAGTGACACAATTATACACTTATTTAATTCCTATAAAGAACATTTTGTGCTTACTGAGTGGGCATGTACCTTTAGTACTGATATTTTGAGAAAACTTTGCTATTTTAGCGAGAATATACATGTAGTAAGAATATATGCATGTAGTAAGAAGTGGAAAACCATTGTAAGATTTAGCTCGTGGTGTCAAATGACCAGTTATGCATACAAACGTCCAGTCCTTATGAGATATTAACCCGTTCAACATCACCGACCTCTTCATCTGTGTTTGCAAACAGTGTAGATCCGGATGAGCCGGCTCGTAACGAGCCGTCTCATCAGGATCTGCACTTTTTGCAAGTAATGTTCATATTGTTCAGAAATTAAACACCCCAATCCTATAAATTGACTAATCTGAATATCATTTTGTGTCGACTAGATTGGTCCTTAATTTAACATATCATTGTCTGCTCCAGTTATTTCGAGTTGAAAGGGTTAACTACACTACACATAATCAATCCCACGTCGTACCGTCGGGCCCTGGACAAGTTATGTCCAAGCCACAGTAGATCATGGTTCGCCCGTACGTACGCGGAGATAATCCACTGGATATAGGACCGTACATGCGGAAGATCGTGATCTAACTGTGTTATCACATCCTCAGGTCTATAACTTGCGCACAGGTGGATGACTCGGACCTAGGACCCATTACTTAGCTCATTTGGAAAACGTTGCACCAACTACCCATTTCCATACACTATACCTTACAGAAAACGCTGCAAGATATAGTGTATGGAAATGGGTGAGTGGGGTAACGTTTTCCAAATGAGCCAAGTATTGGGTCCTAGGTCCGAGTCTTCCACCTGTGAGCTTGCCAATGCGTTGAGTAGCTGCAGAAACAAAACTCGAAAATGTACCACATACAGTGTATGTGATAAGGTATGCTTATATGTAGCTTATATAATCTCAGCTATATGGATGTAATTTACAGGTGAAATAGTAAATTGCGTCCGTATAGCTGCGATTATATAAGCTAGCCTATATGTGGCTGTTACTGGAGAAATGGGACTTATGGGATTTAAGGCCAGTCTAGCTTCTGGAATCCAGCTTTATGGACCTATAGTGTTTGTTAAACGCAGGACGGATGCTTCAATGACTGAACGGCGAGCAGTGTATATCCAGATCAGATTGCGTAGTCTGATCTGGATCTACACTAGTCGCAAATACCATAAGCCACGTTTCTCCAGTCAGCGTCAGATATGTGCCATTGGAATGTACAGTGAAATCTCTCTAAACGAGATACCAAGAAACGTAGTTCTGAGTACATAACTCTAATTACACTTCATTACATTACATTGTCTATAAAGCGGGAAATGTGCTGCTATAAGAAACGTAGCTGCACGTTTCCGCTTTCTATTTATGTTTTGCTCTATACTTCTCCACCATAACTCAAATGTAATTATATGTAATATAATGTAATTAGAGTTATGTACTCACAACAACACTAAACGTAGACAATGTAATCTTTATTGGATTCGCTGTGACGAACATTCATATGGAACCCATGTAAACAGGATACCGATAAAATGACACCGATAAATCTTGATACGTGTATCTACCATTGATATCTGATGACGGGGTATAGTCATCATCTCAAAACACACACGCTTGATTGTTCGCAAGTCTGGTGAATTACAGTGGAACTTCTCTAAGGCGATCACCCCATCGAATTAGAAAGGCTGCACTACATGTTACAGTCAAACCTCTCTAAACCGGACACCCTGTGAGGTCCCCAGGGTGTCCGGTTTAGAGATATTTCACTGTAATTCCGATGTAAGAGCGCTGAACAACACGCCTGTGTGCATAGCCATCATGAACACTGATAAACATCAGCGATGGTTGACAGTGAAACCGGTCATAATTTAACACATCGATGTCGCAAGGGTGTTCGGTTTACAGACATGCCACTGTATATTCATTACCGTCTTTACACTGCGTAGAAACGATGAGACGAAATGTCCCTAACGAGCCACCATATAAATACCTGAAACTGACTTACCTGGTTGGAAACAGCAAGAGCAACGTCCAGACAAATTCACATAATTATATCAACCCGGTAAAACTTAGAATTTCAGTCTCATGTCCACAATATACACTACCCAAATCAGAGACAATGCGTCACTGTCAAGTTATTCAGGCCCAGGAATAACTTATTGTCCTATTGTCCACGTTATAACAACAATCATTGATTCAGCCTATAATTTGAACTCCGTTATTTACTGTCAGCTCAATGCGCTCTCAGTGCTGTCACGTGTTGGTGTCGGTAACACGTGACAAATGTGCATTCAGTTACTAACAATAGTATTTACTATGGTGGCATATTTCGGCCATCTATTTAACGTGATAGTATGTCGTCTTAATACACTAATACATCATCTTAACACTACACAACTATCGCGGAGACTTATTAAATTGCCAGAACGTGATAAAGTTGATGAAATAACTTGAGTTATTAATATGAGAGACTAATACTTGATACTGCCCACAAGTGACATATATTTATCTCGTCCTGACCAGTGTGTAAGTCGTCTCGACGCGATCGCGTCAAGACGACTTACTACCTGGTCATGACGAGATAAAACATATTAAGTCAGTTTAATGTCTTTATTCGATCAGAAAAGGTATACAATTGAAACTAGAAATTAATGTCATAATCGATATTCACGCTTTGGACAAGATTCCGTGTTATTAGACATCTGTAAAATCGATATCATCTTGATCAGTTAATAAGTCGTCTTGATGCGATAATTGAAGTCAATACGACTTATTATGTGCATAAGACGACTTAGCTATCACGTTATGTGGATGGTAGCAAAAGGCCACCATATGTGTTATATAATTAAGGTATAAT
The DNA here is from genome assembly GCA_029237695.1 of Conchocele bisecta. Classification (NCBI taxonomy): domain Eukaryota; kingdom Metazoa; phylum Mollusca; class Bivalvia; order Lucinida; family Thyasiridae; genus Conchocele; species Conchocele bisecta. The sequence goes on from JAQRGA010000153.1 coordinate 6,685, forward strand.
TATTAGGTAATTTGTGTATATATATGGGCCGCGCTCTGTGAAAACCAGCCTTAATGCAAATATGTTTCATAGTTTTTGTTTTATCTCACTTTTTTGTAGCACCATGTGAATCACGCAAGGAAAAAAAAGTAACGTCATCGAGAAAATGACGTTATTGAAACGCTGACGTTTGTACAATGCAGCACAGCACGTCAACAGCCTACAGTATAAATGCGTGTTCATAGACTCATTGACTGTGCTTGCTGTAAACTGTATTTGCTGATAAGTTGCACTAAATGTATCTACAATTGTTAGTATGTATACTATCAAACATTGAACAGAATCAAACTATGATATGCACATGTAGTGAACAAACCAAACGCATCACTATCAATGTTAAATCTATATAAATTACTAAATAATAAAAAATGTTTGACCCAGTGTCAACATGAGGGGATATGCCATTGTGATAACAGGAACATATACTGTTTTCGGAACTACTAGGTAACTTACTAGGTATATAACGGAACAGGAACATACTGTTTTCGGAACTTCAAGTGATCACACCGATTAGTCAAGGTAATATTCGCGAGATTACTTACGCTATACCCAGCGGCCAATGGTCGTTTGATATATCGATTATATCGGCGACTACACCTATGATGAACTTTACGACAATGAATTGCAATTCCCGCTTTCTTGTAACTAGTGCTGATATAATTACAACCATTATAATAATACAATCTTTACTATTGAGGTGCAATAAATAACTGCTTTTACTGGACTGTCTGATAGCCTCACGTATTTCGATTTCGCACCAATGTGAGGGTGGTACAGCTAGTATGCATTTCACGACAAATCATCTACGTTTACCCAAGTCCCATTCTCCATAAACTGGAGATTGGGACATGTGGGGGTATACACACAGCCATTGTTTATTTTCCACAATTCTCGTACTCTAATTTACATGTAACCTCATTATTACCATGTTTCTCATTTGGGCTAGATACTAGTACACTACGCAATAGCTAGCATACTCTATTTGTGCTCAAATCTCATAGTTTTTAGACGTAATCTCAACAATTCAGCTTGTTACGCGCCTAGGTAACTGAACATGATCTTAGTAAATGCTGCAATAATTAGCAAACTCCATTTTACTCTAATCTCATCGTTTTGCTCGCTGTGTGTCTAGGAATTTGAACATGTTTCTCAGCCGTTTTGCTTGTTGGGTGCCTAGGAATTTGAACTATATGGTGTAACTAAACTAGTAAAATTGTCGATATATCGCATACACCATCTTACACGCAATCTTTTTGTGCGCTTATGAATACGAAAATGTTTTCAGAGACTACTGCATGCTGCAATAGTTAACATAAATGCTACACGCAATCTAATCGTTTTGCTTGTTGCGCACCTACATCTATGAATATGAATATGTTTTTCATTTGTAATTTCGACTAGTAATTTTGCAATAGTTAGCATACCCTATATTACATGTAATGTCATTATTTGCTGGTGCTTGCCCATTTTGGGAGACAATGATCATGCGTCTCCCAGGATGAACAAGCTCCACAGCTTTTGTATGTATATATGTTTGTTTTGTACTCTCCCATAAGCTGTATAGCTTCAGGAAATAAAGAATTGAATTGCCAGGAGCCGCGTAATTAGCATTACCATAATTGTTATCTGTGATACGATTATTTTTATGACAATTTACAAATTGTATTTTTTTTATGTTCATTTTCGAAATATTCGACGATGAACCAGTAAATCAAATGAATTAAGACATAGGCCAAGTTCTATCCGTGGCTAATTTTATCCAGAATACGTGTCACAGTTAATGAGCCAACTGTTTACATTTTCTGACCGGCCGTCGGCACTAACCGCCCCCATCAGTAAACACGTTTAAACGTAAGTTGATATCTTATATTGCGCATGTTCATTTCCCCGTGAGTTTTAAATTTGCGACAAACAGTGCAGAAAGTATAGCCAATACGTATTAAATCGTTTTGCATAGAACGACACCTGTAAACCAAAACGTTTCATAAATATGATCATGCAATATGTAGATCTACGTCACACATAATTAAGTGATGAATACATGAATGCAGGTTTACTCGAGTGTGTCTACATATATGGAAACTGGATATTGTATTAAAGGTACATGACCACACAATAGGCACAATATGTTCTTTATATCAGAAAACATCATCGGAGACATTTTCTGGCAAAATAAACATTCATTCACCATTACCCCACGTATTGATTGGCATTATTATACGCGCGTCACTATCAGTAAAATAAATATTACAAAATGACTATATCTGTATAGCGGCCACTCGTAATCTTTAGAACTGGTGGAATGGTGACACAAGTATACACTTATTTAATTCCTATAAAGAACATATTGTGCCTACCGAGTGGGCATGTACCTTTAAGGCTGGCTTGTCACGTTCAAATGAAAGTTAGCGTTACTCATCAAAATGATTCGATGGTTCGATCTTCAAGTTGTAAGTACATGTAATACGATGTATATCTGATGGTGGTCGCCAGACAGGATAAGTTTGTTTTCTTTGAGTATTCCGGTTTCAACCCAAATTAAGAAGCATGCAGACGCCTCCATCTACATGTACTCGACTACAATTGTTCTCACGTGTGTTTGTAATTGTTATATAAATATATAAATAAAGTCAGGTGCGGATACAGGGGGGTCCAGGGGGTCCGGACCCCCTCGCCCCCTGCTCCCAGCAAAAAAAAAAAAAAATCTACAATACTCGAATAGTTGGATGACTTTTTTCGTGGCCTAGGTGTCAGGACATCGCATATGCGGCGATCTGGCATTAAACAAATTCCTTGGGGAGGACCCCTCGGGAGGACCCCCAAAAAAGACCCACCCCGACTTTACGATGCGCATCGCGCTTCGTGCTTCGCGCTCGCGGATGTCTAGAACCCCCCCCCCCACCCTCCCATGCAATTATTTCTAATAAATTATTAATATTATGATTACATAATACTGATTTTGTTATGTGTTATCCAAAAATACCGGTCGTATGGTTATTTAGTTTCAAATGTCATTTCACAAGTCGCCCATATAATATATTATAAAAATCATAAATGCAATATGCCCATTCAGTTTGTATACAAATAATCGACACAATTACTACGTATTTCCTTAAAGGAAACCGAAGAAAAAAAAGACAATTATCTGAACCACTATGAAAACAACTGTACAATTCTGCTACGCATATCCAACATTAAAATATTTATCAGCCGCAAAGCGTACGGCTATAAATAGAACAACTTATTGCAATGACGCAACAATTCCAAGTGTCAAAATCCGACGTGACGTTGGTAAAGTTATGCGTAACTTTGCCACGTCATTTTAAGCCTTTTACAGAGTGCTCTGGCACCACGGGACGGTTTTTCTAGACACACTGGACATAATTTTACAGTTGTTTGCATAGTGGTTCAGACAGTTGTCGGTTTTTTCGGTTTCCTTCAAGGAAACACGTAGTGATTTTGTCGATTATTTTTTTATACTAATGGGCATATTTCAAATGATTTTTTATAATATATGGACGACTTGTGACCCGACATTTGAAACTAAATAACCATACTACCGGTATTCTTTAGATAACAGCACCACACAATCGGTATTATGTAACGAATAGAACTGGGCACAGGGCTTAATTCGTTTAATTTACTGTTTCGCTTGACGAATGTTTCGAAAATCAACATAACAATACTATTTGGACATTTTCAGAAAAATAACCATATCACAGATGTAAAATTATGGTAGTGCCAAATATACGCGGTTCTTGGCAGATCGCATCATGGTGACACTGGGCCAACCATGTTTTAGTATTTAGTGTGTTGGTATTGTGTCACAGGCATGTTTACTGCGACACAGTAATCATGATACTTGTCATACATAATTGTAGCCACCAGGGACGTAGCCTACTGATTTGTATCGGTATTTGTTACCACTTACATGTACCGTGTCACGTAATTTTTAGCGACTTTCAAAAATATCACATTGAATCGTACGATTGCCGTTTGATAACAATGTAAATATTCTTTAAAATTAGCACTTGTAAATATGGTTATATGAATGTATAGCAATTTTATATATAGTGGTTGACGTCGTACAATAGTTTGAGAAGAATACACGTTTATAACAAGTGTAATTATACAGTCAGACACCCACTATTTGTGTACCAAATCTACTACACGTCACAAGAAAACATGTCTTCATGGTTCAGTTTAAACAGAATGTTATTAGTTTTGGCTGTGACTGGAGAAATGGGGCTTATGGGATTTGTGATCAGTGTAGTTACTTATCAAATAGAACGCTATTGTAGCCTCATATTGATCTACATTCCTTATCAGAAGTACGACGGGTGTTTTATTGATGGAATGACGAACAGTGCAGATCCTGATCAATTAATTGATAGGCAATTTTCTTGTACAGTCCGTACAAATGATCAAGGGCATTAATTATACCGGTAGTCCATTTAGTTAGGGGGTGTTTTTTTTCTCAAATTAATAAAAATAAATGAAACTTACTTGCAAAAAGTGCAGATCCTGATGAGACGGCTCGTTACGAGCCGGCTCACTCGGATATACACTATGTGCAACATTACAAACGAGTTGTGTAGTGTTGGAAGGGTTAAATGTAAAATCGCACTGCAATTAATATATTTGTATGTGTTTTAAAACGTGTATTAATTACATAAGTTTTAAACATAAATAGAAACGTTTAATAGTGAATTGCAATTATTGCTTTTTGTCTGGCCTTGTGCCGAAAAGGTAAATCGCACTGCTAATTAATTCACGTGTACGTATCTTTATGTGGCATGTTACTAGACACAGGGAATAATAGTGTTTCTGGTGTCTGGTTGCGTAGTGTAAATCATGATCGCGGTTTTCTTTGTCACTGGCTGCTTTAACCCCGCTATCAAGTTTTTTTGTCCGGACTTCGTGCCGGAGCGCATCCACGTTATCTCGTTTTAGACGGTATGTCATTATTATCGCGATAATTATGCAGTTAAGCCTACGCACCTCTCACCTTATCTCGTTACATGGATTTCATATATATACGTTGACATAAAAGATACTTAACATTGACAGCAAATTAAACGTGGGAGCACACAAAATAGGACAAAGACGTGTTTTGCACGTGTAATGTTACCTGTATTATGTTCAGTTGCATGAATAATTATGCATAATTATGAATACAAAGCGTAGAGGAATAAATCGGTTGTTTGGTATGTACCTCGTTTGTGTTTCAAAGTTTCATTGTTCGATTCCATTCAGCCTATTGGTGCAAATGAACAGGCGATGAACAAGCAGTTGCAAGTATAATGTGAATAATACTAAACTTGTATTGAAATGTGAATGCTCGAATGTTGCACCCGTTCAACGTGCTTACACCGCCACAGTGTGCAACGTCTTGGATAGCAGTGTATATCAAAATCCCCTTCGTTCATAATCCCATTCGCTGAAAAATGACAGGGGTATCATAATCCCCTTCATATTTTTGCAGGGGCTATCATAACCCCCTCCATCGTTTTTGCAGGGGCTATCATAATCCCCTCCATGACTTTAACAGGGCTATCATAATCCCCAGCATGTATATTGCCCGAGATATTAACTTAAAAAAAGTTCGCTAGCCTGAGAATATACATGTATATATCGAGTACATCGGTTATCTGTAATTATTTAACTAATTGTTACGACTGTGTGGTTGTTTACTCCGAATAACTATAGTGAAGGTTTCATAATGATTAATAAACAGTGTAAGCCCAGATCAGACTCATACACGTACACATTTTAAAAATCGATTAGAAAATAGCATACACGCATATACGGTCTGCATCCGCGCAGTCTTATCATAGTATACACCTATAGCAACTGACATACTGATTTGTAATTTCAGCATAGACTTTGTCTTATTTGATTATCTTTGAGATAATTGCAACTTTCAATACTTAATATAATTTCATCTTTATTTTATATGTTTAGAAAGAATTAACGTAATTCCCATTTACGTACACGGGAATTATAAATCTTGGTCGGATTACGTTAGTCTACAAATTTACTTACGCTAGTTGTCACAAATTATAAACTTGTCAATAAATGGAAATGTGTTGTTTTTATTTACAGGGAATTAAGCAGAAACATCGCGAATTATTTACTGCAAACTAAACTTCATTGAACTTTACTTGGACAAAGGAAGAATATTTAATTGCACATTTGGTATAAAATATATGCGATGTCATTTACGGAAACCATATTTAACTTTGGAAATCATGTTCGCGTGGTCATAAATGTCATTTTCAATAAAATAAACATGTTCGGGAAGTGAGATACATGTTAACCTGACACGTTAATTCGAACATCACAGTGATCAATGGTGGATCGTCACACTACATGTACATGTAAAATTGCATACATCACGTGACACCTGTAGATTTCCGAGAGATTACGGAAAAAGCCGATGTCACGGAAATTGCCGACTGACCATCACGTATTGGTCAGCTGAAATTGACCATGTGGTCACTATGGATTTTGTCCAGGTAAGGTGGCCGCGAAAGTTGGATATGCTATGCCACCCGATACTAGAAACAGGAATATTCGTGTGCCTAGAGTAGACCAGGATAACTTTGTTACAGTTTATTTGAATCACACGATACTAGAAACATGAATACAGTGGAACTTCTCTAAACCGGACCCATGTGAGGGAGGTTCCACTGTAAATCAGACAGATTCTGTCGTCGCAGACACCAGACAATAATCCTGAAATCATTATTGATGTTGAATGTGAAAACACCGCAGTTTCTGATAAAATGGACTAGCCAGGTAACGTGACGCATGACATAGTTTTGAATGGTGACTTGAATGGGCGATTTATCAGTATTTATTTACACAGTATAAATACTTCAGATTATTTACACATTACTGCAGACCGAACATATAGAAGACGTCTGATGTGTGGAAAATAGTTTTTAACAACCTGCAATAAGATTGCTGGCAAATTACATGTTATTGACCTTAAAGCTATTTATTGTGTCCACATGAAATGTACACATGGGTGCGTTTATGTTCAGCTAAGATATACATGGACATACTTTCATTAACTGGCCAAAGATATAAAATAGAATATCGTTTATTGCTTAAGCCATACTGGCTCTTGAGCACAATAGTAATTAACAAACATACAATCAACATGACAATGCAAGCAAGATGACAGACAGTGGACATGAAAAGTAGTGTATGTGTACACTAAATAGCAGTTTTGTAAATACAAAGTTGCAATGCGAGGTGGAGAGAGAGAGAGAGATTTATATGGAAAATTCAGAAAACACTTGAACGTAAGAAAACGGTACGGTGAAATGTATTTGGCCAGTTCAGGAAAGAATTGCCCCGGTATATCGTCACTACACATTATACGGTTTGTTAATTTGTGACTGGAGAAGTGGGGCTGATAAGATTTCTGACCAGTGTAGCTCCTGATCACATAGCACTAGTGTGGCCTGATGACGATATATGTAGCTTGTTAGAAGCACGGTAGGGGTTTCGTTGGTGGAGTGGCGTTGGTGGATCAGACTGTGCGGATGCACAGGCTGATCTGGATCTACACTGATCGCAAAATCAATAAGCCCAATTTCTCCAGTACACAGCCACATATGACACAAGGCTTGAAGCTCCGGGTCAAATACATGTAGCATACTCCTGTAGCCCGACACAGATCTATATTGCTTGTTAGAAGCATACAGGGAGTTTCATTGATGGAATGGCGAACAGTGCATACACTGATCAGTGCGGATGCACAGGCTGATCTGGATCTACACTGTTCACCAAAACCGATAAGCCTCATTTCTCCAGACCCATCCACATATTTACAAATAAGCAAAGAATATCCGTAATCATTTCAAAGCTGAAAAGTTTGATTTCGTTTTTTGCACGATAGGGTGTTCGTGGTCCCATGCTAGTTTGAACACGTCTGTGAGTAGTGTCAAACAACGGTAGACCTGCAACAATATAAGACGGAAGAAAGAAGTGGTTTAACCCTCACACTGCTGAATTAAATTTTGTCGTCTGCTGTTTATGTTCTCTCCTCCAGTTTTCATCAACACATGATTTGACAGCATTTAAGAATCATTTCCAATGGAAATTTTGAAATGCTATCAAACCATGTTTTTATTAAGAAAGAAGGCAAAGTATAAAGCAACAGCAGACGACAATGTTCGTGCTCAGCATTCTAAGGGTTAATATTATGTTGGAATTTGTACATAAAGGAGAGAAACAACAGATCACACACACCATGCCCGTTATCGAAGTGACAATACAGTGGAGGTGGCCAGGGTATCCGGTTTAGAGAGCTTCCACTGTAATTAAGCACTCCATTAACCGTATGTGTCACTTTCAATCATGAACAGAGACGTTTCCGGTTTAGAGAGGCGCTAGACTTGTCTAATGTACTAGACTGGGAAGTATTTCTCCGTGATAATGGCATTCGGGTGAAATCAACTGTATGGGATCAATATAAACACTCATTCACCATTACCCCTCACATTAATTGGCATTATTATACATTTTATATCAGACGTACATTTTCACACTGATATCAGGGGCGATAACCGTGTTTCATTAAACTAACGGACATTACTATTTATTCTCTGTTTTTATTTGTTGATGTGCAATAATCAGACTTTATAATCCGTTGAAAATAATTTGTTTTAGGTGACGGATTTAATTAGTATAAATAATTAAAAAATATCATGCCTCATTTGCATATGAAAATAGCCTAATACCACCGCGCGTCTCTATCAGTAAAATAAATATTACTAAATGACTATATCGTATCCGGACAAAACCCCCTTGGACATAACCCCCTTTGTGTGAAAATGACAACATGGACAAAACACCCTTCATGATTTTGACAGGTTGGACAAAACACCCTTCATGTGAATGAATTTTTACAAAGATCATGTTGTGCCTACTGGGTGGGCCTTATTACGTTTTAGTAGTCGTCAGTCTAGCTCATGGCCGGTCATCACATTCATTCAACTATATACTGTACGAACCATTGTGCTGTTTGCCAGAAGAATGATGAATGCTTTATTGATTGAATGGCGAACTCTGTAGATCCTGGTCATACTGAGCGGGTACGCAGGCTGATAGGGGTGCACATAGTTGCGAACGGTAACTCTTAGGAATTAGGTACAGGAGTAAATTGCAAGAGTTACCGTTCGCAACTAGGGTGTTCACTGTTCGTATAACCCATAAGCTCCATTTCAGCCACATATCAATTCAGCCAGAGATGTTTTGTGTCTACAGGTTTAACTACACTAAATTAAGCAGATATTCATAGGCGGTATAACCAAAGTTAGTCTGCAAAATATTGCACATCCTTTAAGCCCCAGTCTCACTGTCACGATTTTGCTCCCGACAAAGCCACGATATGAAAAATCGTCAGCAGTCGTAGTACCATCGTAGTGGTGTCGCCAGTATTCTTGAGTGTTCTTGAGTGTTCGTGGGTCATCAGGATAGGCTCCCGACTGTTTTGAACATGTTCAAAACAGTCTGGAGTGATCTGCTAGTTTTTCAAGTCGTACGGCATTCGTACAGCATTCGTACAGCATTCTTGAGGCCGTCGTAGAGGTATTCGTGATAGTCATGGCTATTCGTGGCACTTCCTAAGTACGACTCTGCAAGAACCGGCAATAACTAGTACGATGGTCCTACGACTATGCCATGGTTGTACTACGAATTAACTACCATCTACCACGATTTATGCCGATTACACTACGAACGTACTAAGAACTTGTCCCGAAGTATCAAGAACTAGCACGACAACACCACGAATATTGCCGAATGCACTACGAATTATGCCGACAGCGCTATGACTGCAATAAGAACTACTACGACTTCTCACGATGCCACTACGGTTTCACTACGATCCGGGACTAAACAGTTAAATACAGACCGTCAGCATCCCAAAAATCATACATTATGTGATTTCATTCCAGAGAACATCTACCAAGAAGCTATACCTATAACTTATACCATGGATACTCCTGGAACAATGTTGCTTCTCCGTGATCTCGTGGCACTGGAGGCAGATATTACACAGGATGACATGGCTATTGCCCATCAGGTTGAGAGGAGGATAATAAGAGGTGCAATGAGACCTAAACGATTTTGGTGCAGGGCCTGGCTGACACGAATACCTTTACTAGGACAGTATGAAATGCTGATGGTTGAGCTGAGTCAGGAAGATGTACCTGGTTACAAGAACTTTATGAGGCTGGAGCCCTTGATGTTTCAAGAACTGCTTAACAGAGTCAGTGGTAGAATAGAGAAGAAGGACACATGGTACAGGAAGGAAATTACACCTGGATTGAAGATGACGATTACCCTCCGGCACCTAGCAACGGGAGATAGTTACAATTCCCTGATGTATGGTTTCAGAGTGGCACACAACACCATCTCCTCCATTGTGCGTGATGTCTGTGAAGCCATCGTTGGGGAATATGCAGATGCAGTGTACAAAGAATTCTGGTTCTCTCTACTTCAACTACAAGGGATATTATTCGGTAGTGTTGTTGGGATTGGTGGATGCTGACTATAAGTTATTATGGGTGGATGTTGGTGCCAACGGTTCTACATATGATGCTCAAATCTGGAACCCAGTGTGAGATGAAGGAGGTCATTGAATATGGTATCATTGGATTCCCAGAAGCAACACCACTCCCTGCAGATGACAGACCCATGCCCTACTTCATCATTGCAGACGACAACTTCGCTCTTAGGACATGGCTCATGAAACCTTCATCGAGACGCAACCTGACAAATGAAGAGAGCATCTTCAACTACAGACTCTCGAGTTCTAGGCGTTTAGTAGAGAATGCCTTTGGCATCCTGGCCAACAGATTTGGAGCTTTGATGACCACACTTAGACAACAACCAACAACTAGAGACAGTTAATAACATTGTACTGGCCTGCGTTTGCCTTCATAACCTGATGAGAATGAGGTATCCTGCTACTCAGAATACTCTCGTAGACCAGGAAGATGTGAACCACAATATTATCCCAAGAGCTTGGAGGGATGGTGCCAACCTGGATGACATGGCCCACATTAGGGGTGGCAACTTTACAACAAGGGCAGCCAACCAATCGATGTAGACTGTGTGACGTTCGATACGAAATTAATTCGTAACTGATCGGGAGTCTTTATCCGATTCGCACGGACGTCGGGATACACCGTGAGTAGTCATGGTGGTTCGCGGTGCAGTCGGGGCTGATCTTGGCGAGTCGTGACGCAGTTGTGTCGCAGTCGTACCAGATCCTGCTGATTCTTGATATGTCGTACTGCCTTCGTACTGGCAACGTAGTGGAGTCGTGGTAGGTCGTTGCTATTCGGGGACCATCGGCTTGGAAAATGTAGAGCATTCGTACAATAGTCGTCAGTAATCTTGGGCATTCGTAGGACATTCGTGGCAAGGTCGGGAATGATGCCGATTCATGCCGATCTTTATCAAAATTTTGCAAAACGTCGGGAGTAGTCGTGGTTGGATAGGTCGGGACTGATCGTGGATAGTCGTGAGTAAAATCGTGACAGTGAGACTGGGGCTTTAGATCAAATATACGGAGCCCCGTAGTTGGACATGAATTTTTTTTATTAATTCGTTCCCACGAAATAACAATTCGTTCCCTCAATTTATCAATTCGTTCCCTCGAACTAATAATTAATTCCCACGATATAATAATTCGTTACCTCGAATTAACAATTCGTTCCCACGAAATGACAATTCGTTCCCTCAATTTAACAATTTGTTCCCTCGAATTAACAATTCGTTCCACGATATAACAATTCTTTCCCACGGGAACGAATTGTTATTTCGTGGGAACGAATTGTTACTTCGTAGGAACGAATGTTTTATTCGTGGGAACGAATTGTTAAATTGAGGGAACGAATTGTCCCCTGCGGGTCTCCGTACATGTATGCACCGTTTGCTGTCAGAACCTGGTCAACTGGTGTACGTCACCGCCAACACTATATTCTTGCCAATATTTGTCCATTTCTTTATTACAAAACACTTGAATATTATGCTTGAAAGCAAACAGCTTGATTGTCGGAGAGTGAGCTGTGCTAAAGCTCATGCACAGCCAATCGATCGTTTTGATAGCTAGTTGATATTGCCAATAGATGTCCAGAAACGTTCAACTTGACATCTGGGCAAAATGCTTCACAAGCTGTTGTAACTTTGACATCAGTTCCCAGCAGTATAGCCCGTCATGTCCAACATAAATAATTTAATTAGTTTATGTGAACAAGTATACTACACATCGACGCACACGTGTTTGTGAAAGTATTCTTATAACCATTTACTTTCCTGTTATGGATACGCTGTTTACATGCCTTATAGGGAAAGTTAAGTCCAGTCTATTGTAATAGTTTCTCCCGTTAGCCCGGTTGAAAAATACTATTGGAAGGGGTGGGTCATGAAGACTACAACATTTTAGATTCTATCACTGTATATGAAGTAGGCCCGACGCCTGCAACAATACAACATAAACATTACAATCATGCAAGGTTACAATCAATACAAGACAATACAATTGCAGTAAGTGATTGCACTTACTTTCCCATTATAAAATATTTAAAGAACAACTTAGTGAAGAACGGTTCACTAAGTGCAATCACAATATGTTATGCGACCGTGACCTACTTATGCAAGCAATTTAATTGCACAAATAACATTGAACATACAGCACACAAATCTGACATTGAGCACACAAAGCAAGCAGGATAAAATCAGACAAGTGAGTATGTACTCTCTACTCACTTGCAAAACTGGAGTATATGCTCGAGCCCGAAAAAGGGAAAATGGCCATTCCCAAATCACTCCTTGCTCAGTTTATTAAGTGAACCAACCGATGGAAACTCTACAGCTGCAGATACAATAACCAGCTATTATTCTAATAGATCTATATTTATCTCCCCTGAATGGGATTACAGACACCATTTCCATCAATTGGTTCAAACAGCAATTTGGCTGTAATAAATGTGATAAAGGAGAGGTTTGGGTTTAACCAAAGGGTATTACGGGTGGCACGGACTCCGAAGGACATATCGGGGTCAATAACCTAATCATAAACTGGTCTGTACTACCAACGTAATGCTAACAGCATACATCCGGAGTGAATAATTATGCATCATATTCCAATGTTCGCAAACCGTGTGGTTCCCGATCAGACTGTGCTAATGCACAAACTGATCCAACTGATCCAAACTGATCCAACTCACATGCACGGGTTGAGAAACACCGGACCAAAGTAGACATATATATTCTTTTGGGAGCAGCGCAGACCCTGATCAGACTGTGCATTCACACAGGCTGGTCTTAAATCACACTGATTAAAAACAATCTAAAATAACAACTCACAGACAGTATAGACCCTGATCCAACTGCGCGCATGCAGATGTAGATCAACCTGCTGTGGGCAAACGCCCTGGCCAGACTTTAACTCTCTACCGCCTCCTCTCAACTTTTCACCTGAGTAGAAAATAATAATAATCAGTGACGCAATCTACTTTGTCTATCGGTCACATGAATCACAGTTAACCGTTAAAAATACGACAATAAAGAGTGCATTACTTAGTCAATGGCATGTTATTCGCCAATCCAGAGCCGGAACAAACCCGTAACCTGAATCCGACAGTGTCTAGAGCCACATTGCCAGGTAAGTGACCTGCAAAACCAGTGTCTGTCACAGACAACATTTATACACAGTGACACTGTGCGGAAACATTTTTCGGGATTCGCTCTACCTCCAGTCCAGCTCACAACAGAGATATCCGAGGGAACTGGGCCATTTTCCCGGTGTCAGCTTTTTTCACAACCCTTGATAAATTATCCGGTCATAATAATAACGACGTTTTGACCCAACAAAATGTCAGTACCATATAACATAATGTCGTAAGGACAAAACGACAGGCCCCAGATGCATAGCCACGCAGGCATGAAATGAGAGGGTGACGGGGGTGGGTCTCCCGCCCCTCACATAAAACCTCCCGTCCCCTCATCTCCCACCTCCCCCCCCCCCCCCCGTCACCCCTCTCTGAAATCTTAATTCATCTGATTAGCGTAGCAATGTTACATTGGCTGCGGACAGTATACTTATATCATTGAAAACGATGGAAATGCCACTCTTGAAAGTGTGTGTGTGCATTATAAATAATTATAATTCGAACATGTCAATCTGTCCGTCTGTCTGTCAGTCCATCCGTCGCAAAAATTCACATTGGCACATCACTGTGTCTAGACACATTTTTTTCTAGTTGCTATAGGCTATGCACAATTTAAGGTGGTCGTACAGAAAAAATATCATGCCTCATTTGCATATGAAAATAGCTTGATACCACCGCGCGTCACTAACAGTAAAATAAACATTACTAAATGATTATATCTGTAAAGTGGGCATTGGCAATTTTTAAAACTGGTGGAATAGTGAAACACTTATACACTTATGTAATTCCTATAAAGTACATGTTGTGCCTACTGAATGGGTATGCACCTTTAATATGCATGTACTATATTTTATATATTTAGTATTATCTTATTATTTTATATTTAAGGGTAGGAATTGGCTCGAGGTCCTTCCAAACCCGGGTATTTGAGCCCAAAAATACAGGCCAATGACCGTTGGTCCGTTTGTTTCCGAATTTACTAATATCTGCCATACAGTTGAAATATGTGCATTAAATGAAGGAGGCGATGAGGCGGTTAATTTAACCTAGCTAGTTTATTCTCCTCTCGCACGAAGCCATGGTATGTAAGACCGTGAAAAAGGCTGAGTGTGAGTGCATGTGATATATAGAGACTCAGCCGTAACAGTGTTATCCTATATGATAATGATATTTGACGGTTGGTCAGGGAAAAACATATCAGACAGGGAATGATCGATATTGGGCTATGCATGTATGATGTAATATGTTTTCGGGCCCAGCTACTGTCGTTTCGCGGCTTTCGTTGTATACGAGATGCTATTATTCGAGCTCAGGTGCGGCGTTTATCTGTTGTTATTACAATAGTAATTTCAAAGAGACACATTATATGTAATTGTAATTGCCAATTACAATTTTGTGGATGGTACTTATAATGAATTTCAAAGAGACACATTACATGTACCACACACGAACCCACAATTGGCAATTACGGTTTTACTCCATAACAGCGTGTTCGAAACTTGTCTATGATTGGTCATTATCTGAAATACAGAAGTATTTATCTAAATAATTGATCAGGAAATTATATAATTGCATTTAAAATTAGTGTCGACCATTGTGAAAACCACTAGTGAAGTTATTTTGATTTTACAAGGTTTTGCAAATCAGCAAATTGACACTATGTTAATTTTTTCAGATTTTGCTTTATCGCATGATTTAGCCTCGTCTTCATTCCCTTGAAGGCCTCTTTTTTGTCTGAACTTTTTTGTTTGCTTCGTCACTTTCTTAACATTTAAAGCATTTATATTTTTGTGAAAATCATTTAATGGCTTGATATGCAGTAATTATTTACTGGTTATAAGTATACCAGCCTGACATGGCGTTGTTTACATGCTTTGTTTATATAAACAATGGTGTACAAATAAACATGGAATTCATGTAGGCATTTCCCTGTTTATTATGGCGCGTCGCTATAGTCATGATCGATATATTGCGATTGACAAAACAGTTTCTTATACTGGAGCAATGGGTAAACTGGCGGCCAACGGTGGCATTTGATTTTAATTTTGCACTGCATGCGTTCGATCCTCACTTTGGCCATTATATATATATATTATTTTTTTAAATATTATTTGTGTGTTTTCTTTTTATTTGTAATGTATCTTTATTACATGTAACAACAATTGACATGGTAATTATGAACCACATGCATCCACGTTTATTTACTTATTTGTTTATTATCCGAAGTGAGAGGTTTATTTTTCGACATGGTGTTCTCCGTAACATATTTGCATTTGTAGTGAGTCGAGGTGGACTTTCACAATAACACACGAAAGTGCAGAATGCATTTCACAATGATTAGGTTCAAAGTGAAGTGTTTTATAATTTTGTGTAAAAGTAAATGCACGACTGTTTCGGGATGTGTGCGTTACCTCTGGCGCCAAAATAGTAAAAACGAGAGAAAAATGTATGCCTTTGGCAGGAGTCGAACTCACGACCGTCCGATCACCAAACAGCAGATCTGCCCACTAGAGCACTAAACGATATTACTATTATTAGCAATTCTATCGAATGTTAATGTCTTTACCCTGGTAAACAAATACCATGTCTACAACATATGACGTAAACTATTTAAAATAGCGCGTGTTTACAATAATATTTACAATAATAACGCGCCAGCTCAAAGCGGTACACCTCTACATTCCTTCGGGTTTTGTTAAGTAATTATCTGCATGTGGGTTATTATTTATGTCACCGACTACAAGCAGAACTGTTCCGTTAGCAAATTGTATAAACCCAGTATACTTATGTATCAATAGTTTTCCATATGTACAAGGGCCCGGCTGACACACTAATTCAGTATAGCCCCATATCATGTACACTGCAGACGTATGTCACAAAGGTGTATTTATCGGCCGGGGCCTACATGTAATAACCATGGGATACAAGTATTTACAATTCTCTAGTGGTAGGTTGAAGTCATGGTCAGGTAGAATCGTCTCAATGAGAGGATTTTATATGGCACTAAACTTGACTAGGCCGGGGGAATAAATATCGGCACGCATAGAATAGGTAAATGTACTCACATGATGTTCCGCCGCTAATAGTACAAATACTATCCGCTAATAATGACTGATATTATTCTTTCATGAACGGAGGTTTACTCTGTCGTACTCCATCATTACGTCAATACAAGGGAATAAATTATATGAAATAATACATGAAACATGTTCATAAAATAGCAAAAGACAGAAGTGCTTACCTGGAATAGTGTGAAAACTAATTTACGAAACACATGTAAATTTCTGACTGCTCTGGCTGGTTTCTCACGGTGGAATGAGCCGCGATCTCGTAGATCACGCCTGAAATTCAAATCCGAACGAGATTCTACGAGACGTTAGTCAGAGCAATAAAAATTGCCACAGGCACCACATACGGCCCTAAATATCGAAAAATAAACCGTGCAAATAATATGTGCTTATAATAAAAAAATATGGGATATAGAATAGGTATGGGATAATATGGGAGCTGTATGTCTATATTGGATATTATAGGGTAGGTTTGGAGAGTGTTTTTTGGTTTGTAGAGGTAAGTATCGCGTGGTCTCAACAATAAAACAACTCCGGTTACATTTACGGTGTCAGATTAAATCACGATACGGAAGGCGATATGCTTCTCATACCGAAAAGGTGCTTACAGTATTGTTTCGTATTTTATGTCGTTACCTTTGGTATGACAAACTGTAATCGGACGACAGACTGAAGATCACGCGACTTCCTCGTTTACTAAACTAAATTGGGGAATCCCCGTCACTCGCGTCTGCGCAGTCTGATCTGATGTATGGTAAGGAGCTACCGTGCTCGCCATTATGACCTACGCTGTTCGCCACTCATTTTCGCTAATCACGTATAATATTGTGCGGACGCACGGACGGACGGATACCGTCTTGAAACTTACACCGAGCGCACGGACGAACGCCGTTACAACGCGTTAACTATATGATAGGCAAACCTCCATATACTACGATGTGAAACGAAAACTGACCACAAGATAATCACAATGTACATGTAAACATAACTGACCGCTCGGACAATAACGGTATAAATGATAGACTATAGTAAGCTGCTGGAGGTCAGTCGATGAGTTCAACAATATGTAAACCAGGTGTATTATCATAAGCCTCGTTTTCGTGTATAATAAATACCTGATGGAGGGCACGTTATTATTTACAAAAAAATCTTGGTTTTTGTAAATATATTTTTGTAAGATAAAAAATCACACATCTTCTTAGGTAAAACATGTCATGGTACATAACTCACTGTGGGGAGGAAGTGTGTATTCGTGCCCGGTAGCTGAGTCGGTTAGAGCGATGGTACGGTAAACCCTGTGACAAAAACACAACAAACATCTTGGTTTTTATACGTATTATGTTTTACCGCGGGGCGAGCGGGCGGCTGATAGAAA
Organism: Conchocele bisecta; assembly: GCA_029237695.1. Lineage (NCBI taxonomy): Eukaryota > Metazoa > Mollusca > Bivalvia > Lucinida > Thyasiridae > Conchocele > Conchocele bisecta. The sequence continues at coordinate 24,867 of JAQRGA010000153.1, forward strand.
AATCGCATAGTGCGTGTACACAACTCCTCCGAAACCGTTCTGTCGATCGATGTGAAAATATACACATGTATTCTACACATATTGAAGATGTGCACCTTGGTGTTTTTATGCCGAACACTTTTTTTAACAAAAATATCCCCTTTTAAAGTTAGCCATTTTTTTCTACATTTTTCTATACAATTCTATATACGGTACAGAGTTTGTGTACACAACTCCTCCGAAACAGTTCAGTCGATCGCTATGAAACTATACACACGTCTTCTACACATATTGAAAATGTACACCTTGGTGTTTTTATGCCGAAAAAATATTTTTTATAAAACATATCCCCTTTTTAACTTAGCCATTTTTTCTACATTTGTATATACAATTGTATATTGGGTACCGAGTTTGTGTACACTACTTCTCTGAAACCGTTCAGCCGATAGATCTGAAACTATACACACGTCTTATACACATATTGAAGATGTGCACCGTGGTGTTTTTATGCAGAAAAAATATTTGTTAACAAAAATATCACCTTTTTAACTAGACATGTTCTGTCTGTTCATGATTGCACAGTACACAAACAAGTCGTGGATACTAGTACAGCCATACCCCTGGTTACAGCGGAACCTCATTAAACTGGACACAACACATTTGTACCTTCATAGGTTTTTTTGCAATGTATCTCTAATATTCTGCTCCTGATTGAAAAGTATAAAACCTCAAACGGACTGATCATATAATATATATTATGTGATTGTGACTGAAGAAATTGGGTCCACCAACCGTACCTACACTACCTTCGTGCCACGTCAAGGGAGGCGGTGTACTCGGCGAATTCACTCATTCTTGGCTGTCGGCTGAGATTGAATTAATTGATTGTCGTTGGCTCAGAAGAAATCATGTCTGACCACTGCGATCAGATCAGGGTCTACACTGTTCACCAAGACAGTAGTTTTCTGACACGAACATTTTTGTTTATTGGTGTTTAACGGCCTATCAACAGCGAAGGTCATCGGGTTCGGCCCCGCATTTAACCTGCTGCATTGTCGCTAAAATCCCAAAATTAGAACATAATATTTACATCGAGATAAATAAATTATATATTCAGCCCTGAAATTAGAATAGCCTGACCTGGTGCCCGGTACATACCACACAGTCACTTGGACCCTTCCCCAAAATGTAATTACTCATAAATAAGGGGTATAAACAGATTCAACTCTCAAATATAAGAAAGCCAAAGACCAAATGCCTCTGGTCCGGATTCCGGTAAGGATGAATCCTGATCATTAAATTACGTATCGCATGCTCCCAAACAACCACAACTGACACAAACAGAATTGATTGATGTTTTCAACGGCAAAAACAATATCAGTGGAATGGAAATACTATGAAAGACCGTTGTTATGCCTATGGTGGGATATGATTTATTGGTGTTTAACGGCATATCTGTGTCCCAGCCAAGGTCAAAAGCTATCGGACCTCGGTTTCAAGTCTCATCCAAATACGGGTGGGGTGGAAAGACTATTTCAAGCATATGACTGGGATTGGAAAACTGGAAAACTGCTGACCACTATCCGTGAATTTAGAGGTACGACTGTAATCTTTATTTTTATTTCAAAGACGAATGGATAAGAATCTACTACCGTAACAAACCTAAGTATTCGTATACCATTGTTTGGGGAAACAAACCACTTTAAATAGGGGGTTTCCTAATCAAAACAAACTGCACCCAAATATGAGACACGCCATGTGATTTTGTTTCATAAAATATCTTTACAAAAACTGTGATAATTCTGTAAACGACGTCGAATGATGGCCAATTTGTCATAGCAATTGAATTAATTCCGCATTTTCAACGTCATTTACGGAAAATATTGCAAATTGTGTAAATATCATGAGATATTGGTTTAGAAATAAGAACAATATCCACACATTGTGCAGATCCTGATAAGACGGCACGTTACGAGCCGGCTCTTCGTGATTTACTCTGTTTGCAAACATTATGGTAGAGGTACATGTATGTAGTGTTGACAGGGTTAAATATGAGTACATATTCCGCATGTACTCTGAACATTTTGTTGTCTTTTGACTTTCAATGATATTGTTGTAAGACCTTACCAGTTAGAAAATATGGTGTTGTATGTTTTCTCCATGTGCTGTATTTTTTCTCCATATACAACACACAACAGCGTATTTTCCAGTTTGTAGCAACAATAAAGACAATTGTATTAGCTATAGTGTGCTAAGCTATGCAGGTGTTAGGGTAGGTCTGTCAACAATGACTACATGTACATGTACTAGAATGTTATCTGTCGATGACACACGTTCAAAAAAAGCTGCAGATGTGATCTGGTAACTTTTCCGTTGTGTATGTCCTACTAGTATGGCTTAATGATTTCCAGATAGCGTCCGAGTTTCTTCCTAGTGTACTGTTGACATCGAGCACATGTTAATTGCATAACTTGCATACATTATTTGTTCTGACAGGCAGCTGGTTGAGAGCACGCCAAGGGTAACCATAGGTCTCGACTTTCTTGCTATTTGAGAGTTGTATCCGGTTATACCCATTATACAAGTAACAACAATAGTACTAAACCTATTTACCTTTACGGAGTGTGGCTACGTGACTCTGTTGTGGTGAGGACCTGACACCAGATCAGATTATTCTAATTTTAAGGCTTTTTGTAAATATTTAGTTCTGATTTTGAGGTTTTCCTCCATCCGTACATGTGAAATATGGGATTAAACCACATTAACCACATTAACCGCCTAAATGACGTAACTTAAATAACACCCCGATAAACACCACCCAATAAATACGTTTTCTTCCGTCCACTTATACGGATAATAACTAACATACTCAACACATTTATGTAAATTATGCAGTAATTATAGTTTTGGTGTGGTGCAAAAATTAATATAATTTGTTTATCATGTTTTAATAGCTCTGTGAATGCACTGATTTTAATAGAGTTCTCATGATAATTATAATACATGTGGTACCATTGTAATTAAATTTACTAGTGATATTATAAGTATTCGCTAGGTATGATTGCCGGTGCAGTGTGACGGCGACATGACGATCCGTTGGTTGCGTGTGTAAACGTTTTGGGACCATATCCCGGTAGGTTATCGTCATATTTTGTATTAGGAATATAGGAAAAACCTGCACGACGTTGACGTTCATACTCGCTATATTGTTATTGAGAGATAAATCTACAATATGATGCAAAACTATTACCATAAACTTACCTAATAAAGTATGTATTAGCAAAATTCTTAGGTCACTCTCCACGAAGTAGAAAGGAAACAAACGCACGTTTTGAAAGACTACTACGTCATAATGTAATGCAGTGTAATGAAATGTAATTACGGTTATGTACTCAGAACTAATATTGCATGTGCGTAAATAGAGTTTAGTACATGTACGTCTATTTATCCTAGACTGGTTGTTGGTTCAATCTGTCATTTCACTCGATCAACAGTTACGTGAACTACTGCGCGAACATGTTTGGTTCATGAGAATCGTCTCCTTTGTATTACATGCTCCACATGTTCGAGGCCGTTGTATTTATCCGTGAAAGGAAGAGTCCCGAATATTGTGAACTGCAATAATTCACCAGTGGTTTGTTGGATCTATGCACTGTGTAATAGTGTGTAAATGTTTTGTAAATAGAAATGTAGAAAGGTACTGTATGTTTCAGAAATAATCTATTTGTTGGTACAAACAATTACACAACCGCAGTTCGTGTCCCGTGGTGATGCTTTCCACAACTTGCGTGACGTCAGTATCCCTCACACATGCGCTAGCAGGGAAGGTTTACCCCATTACACGTGTATACATACACGTGTCTTGTAATGAAACATATACTGTATGTGTCAAACGCACGAAGTGGTGAAACTCTAAGATGGCGTGTACATACAAAGATGGCGGAGATGCCAACACAATGTTGCATATAGAATACAGTAACAAGACAATATTCACATATGATATACACATACATCACATCACTCTTATGAAGCAATTATCATTGAATTCAAGTGTATATGTCTATAACCTAATTGCTTAACCCTTTCAACACCACATGCCTGTACAGTGGATTTGGAAAAAAGTGTAGATCCAGATCAGAATCTGCACATTTTGCAAGTAATTTTTAAATTTTTGAGAACAAAGACACCCCCTTTTCATCAATGGACTGGTCTGAAAATCGTTTTGTGACAATTGGATTGGTTGCAAAATTAAAGTATGCATATACATTCCAGTTACTTAGGGGTGAAAGGGTTAAAGCTACCATTTGTTCCACCTACAAGTAGGGAGCATTGAATGTGAACAAACGCCTCAAAGATTTCCCACAATCGGCGGCTAATACGAACCTCGTTATACATTTTAGTTGTACACTTACGAACTTCTTAGTCGTACGACGCTTAGTGAAACGAGCCCCAGGAATGGATTTGTTATGTTAATATTCCGCCCGACCCCACTGTGTGTATACATGTAGTACGTCATGGCCACCTGCTATTTGGATGGGGTGCAACAATCGTTATATGCTAATTACATGAAAAACTGCAGAAGCTAATGAGATATCATTGATTAAGTCACATCGCCTACATCAGAATGTTTGACCAAGCTAAATATATTGGTGTTATACTCATATATCTTAATATATTGGTGGGCCCGTAAAAGCTAAAACATGACAATAAAATGAAACCATATTTTTTTTCCGTTTACTGGGTCCCTGGACAATACTTTTAACCAATACAACCAATATCGACAGACATATCGCACGACTGTAACTGACCGAACTACGTAGCCTGGTGACGATCTATACTGTTTGTTAGAACCATAACTGGAGTTCATGTATGGAATGGCGCACAGATCCTGATCAGACTATGGGTATACACTGGTCGCAAAACCCGTAAGCCATATTTCTCCAGTCACAGCCAAAAATGGTGCTATTTCTTCTTTGTATAGAAAGCCTAGTTATCGAAACTATGTTAGTTTAACACACACACATACACACACGCGCACACGCACACACACGCACGCACACACGCACAACTAAAGCACGGCTCTATCTGTAATGTAAAGACTAATAACTGAGCATACATATATCTGCATAGTGAAAACTACATGTAGTAATGCTTAACACTGGTGGAATAGTTACACAGTTATTTTATAATTATTTAACTCCTATGAAAATCATTTTATGCCTAACAGATGGGACCCCAACTTCAATATACACGCACAGCTATAAATTCATGAAGCACAAACCCGTTTAAACCGTCACTTACCTGCGATCGATGTTACTTTAACTGACAGTCTTGTAGCCAGTAAATTGCAGGAACGGCCGTCACTTTTATCATCAGTCAAACTCAAGAAAGCAAATCATCGGTGTCTCCGTCGCGTGTCCAAACGAGTATGTTACGATAATGCCGGGTGTTTCATGAAACACCGATCAGAAGTGAATATATTCACCGTCTGGTTTAAACATGATCCGTGTCTTTCACGCCTGGTTACGTATCCTTTTATTCCGGAGCTACATTTCACATGGGTGTATACTGTAACCTGTTTTTCCACATTCTTACTGAAAGTTATAAATATAAAATACCAATGGTAAGGCAAGCGAAACATAATCCTGCTGAATATAGACACAATTTGCTGCAAATATATTGTTTAAACTGTAAAATGTTCACTTATTTTCTATATTTTGACAAAATCATAAATTCAAATAAACTATGATTTTGGACATTGGACAATGTCTACCTAAGTTACTACAAATGCACAAATGGGTAAAAAGCAGAAGGTCCTATCAATGTGTGGGATCACGTGTGTCCGATACGGCGCGACGTCATGTTTTTTCAGACTTGTTTACAATACATTTTCTGCAATATCTTTCTAATGGGACGACATATGTTTAAGACATATACCGCAGCAGATGTACACGTTGTACAGTACAGATGTACAGATGCGGTACACGTTGTACAGTACAGATGCGGTACACAGTACAGATGTACAGATCGGTACACGTTGCTGCCATTTATTGTATAGGCGGCTCTAATCTCATGATTCTATCGTTTTGACGAAGAATGTGTGACCGTAAATGTAAATAACTAGATGGCCGCGGCCTGCATGTCGCGCCTTGGGGCGAGGCATGGACATAGTAGAGATATAGTAGACGGAAAAACTTTAACCAAAAAACTTTAACCGGACACACGTACGTACGTACGGACGGACGGACGGACGGACGGACGGACGGACGACGGACGGACGGACGGACGTACGCCAAAGTGCCGACTATATCGCGCTTTCCGCAAGCGGGCGCGACAAAAACATAAACAGGCATGTGAAGGTTCAAGATAATGGGGAAAGTAGGTGCATAAATATAGTACATGAAAAAACTTTAACCAAAAACATTAACCAAAAACTTCAAAGTAATTTGACCTTGACATTGGGCACAGGGGCCGCATGGATGGAGGGAAGAATGAAAATATGGATGATGATAAACACCCATGTGAAGTTTCAAGGTAATGGGCAAAGCAGTTGCAGAGATATAGTATAACGAAAAACTTTAACCAAAACACTTTAACCAAAAACTTTAACCAAAAATTTCAAAATAATTTGAACTTGACATTGGGCACAGGGGCCGCACGGGAGTGAGGTAGACTGTACATATAGATGATGATAAACACCCATGTGAAGTTTCAAGGTAATGGGAAAAGCAGTTGCGGAGATATAGTATAACGAAAAACTTTAACCAAAAATGTTAACCAAAGACTTTAACTGGACACACGTACGTACGTACGCCAAAGTGCCGACTATATCGCGCTTTCCGCAAGCGGGCGCGATAAAAACTAGAGCACGTGAATGTAAGAAATAAACGGTTCTCGATTCTTTGTGAAAGTTACAAGTTAATGTAAATAACTTTCAGAGCACCCATAAAACAAATATGCCATTGTATTTGGTGCGTTACATATCATCAAAATCTGACCGTTTGTTAGGAAGATTTAAAAAAAATGCTGTAAAAATAACATCACAGATTAAGTCACGCCGGAAAATCGAGTTCGGAAACCACGTGATCCCACATCTTGTCTATGGCTGATGTTGTTACATGTACTTGTTGCAGTAATGAAAACATGACCGGTTGTTTCTATGGCACCACATGTGCGTCAGCGAAGGTGTGAATTGAGTATTTGATCTTTTCTTGGACCAATGTCGTTAAGCACTAGACTGTTATATGTAGATGTTCGTCCCAATTACTTTTAGTCTGGGGACTGTTCGTCCCACCTTTGGGACGAAACATCGCAGGTAGTGGGACTAACAGTCCTGCATCGGTCTGAATGGTGACTCTGAGGTGGGGGTAACAGTCCCACACAAATTGGTACGAACGGTCTCGCTATGTGGACAGTTCGTGCCAAACCCCAGAACATATGTGACTGTGACTGGAGAAATGCGGCTTCTGGGTTTTGTGACCAGTGCAGATCCAGATCAGCCTGTGCACCCGCACAGTCTGATCAAGATCTGCACCGTTCACCATTCCATTTTTATAAAGATAGGTCATTAAGCCTGCTAATTAATTATTGTAACAGTATTAATACAAAAACAAATCTCGCATATTATATCATAATAGTACAGTTCATTCACAGAAAGGGAAAACGCGTGCCTATGGTGATTTGTGAGCAGCCAATCCGGAGAATAGGGATCCGCCATTATCGTTTCCGACATCCGATGGCCACAGGTTCAAGTTTCGAACCAAAATGCAACAAGTTAGTTTATGGATGTTTGTTTTACTCCCTGTTATAACAGTATGTGTTATAACAGGGCTAATACACACATATATTAACCAATTCTAAAAAGCCTACCTAAATTTGATTTGGTATGACAGGCTGGGTGCAAAAGGTTTTATTGTTGTTTTCTATGGAACAAACAATATGTTCTAAATCTGATAAGAAATGTTTCCAGTTCGAAAACGTGTCCAAATCGTTTGTGTAGCATTCGGAATTTTCAGAGTGATATATTTAAGTGAGCTAAATTTAATGCTGTTATGTTTTTTTCTTAGCATGTCGGGTTCAAAGCACTGTACTATAATTTGGAAATTAGACAAATTCTACATTAGTAACAAATTCAAATGAAACTTTTCATAACATTCCGTTCTCAGATAAACAATAGTCATTATGAAAATGTCCATATGCCTCGCATTATGAAGAAAACTATTATTCGCTATGAACATGTTCATAAAACGTACCATCGCTCCCACATATTGTAGTCGTTATGAACATTTTCATAATGACCAGATGACTATTGTTTATCTGAGAACGGAATGCTATGAAAATGTTCATATTGACTTCAATATGTGAGTAACGACGGTGGTTGAACTGATGATTACTGAGCAATTATTAAGAAATTGTCATAACGCTTGAAGGCAAAGGAGATCGTATAGAGATGAAATATATGAAATCGTTCATGGTGACACCAATTAGTCGTAGGCTACTAAAATGTGGTGAAATATTATGATAGTCAAGTCCAGTCTGAATTGTTCATAACCTCCTCATGCATATGGGGTCGTTATTTTGAGGATCTTATGGATATGAATTCATGTAGGCTATTAGCTTGTTTTCGAATCCATGTATAATGTAATGATATACATGTAATGCTGTACCATGTACTGTATGAAATAGATATTGTTTCAACTAAAGTAACCTGAAATCCTGGATTCGCCCCCGGGGCCCGTTTCACTAAACTTATTACGCTACGAACTTTCTTACGTCGACGATACTTTTCGTATGAACTTCTTGCGAACTTCTTACGTGCGTTTCACTAACATTTCTTAAGTTAAGAACTTCTTAAGAACTCTTCAGTATTGGAAATCCATCAAGCCATTTGAAGATAAACTTCCAGTCCCACTTTGACAACCAGACGACAGCTGTCAAATCAACGTCAGTAATATATAGGGAGTCAAAATGATACCACCTACGGTGATATCATTTATAACCCTCTATAATACCCCCACCACCCCCGAAAAATCAAAAATTGGTTAACGAGGAAAATGTCTCCCGACAGCAAATTTATGACTTTTTGAAAAAGAGGGAGTCAAAATAATATTGAACAGAAACACACTATTATTAGAGAAAATGGATAATAAAATACAATGGGAATTGAAAGCTTATAATGGTTGTGTTGAAGAAGTTTACGAAGAACACGGGGGTTATAGTCCTATATATAAATTCTATAAAATGAAAACACTAGGCGATATCGAATACATGAAATATCAGCGTAATTTATTACGCTACGATAAAAACGTTGCATTTACAATATTATACCGGCAATTATGTGAACTATACAAGAGGCAAATACAAACATTAAGACGAATAATGCGTATCGGATACAAAACTAGGGTGTATTATATAAAATTGTTAAAACCCAACGATTCGTTTACGAATATACATTTCTACGATATCGCTTATAAAGATATATTGAACAAGCACAACGAAAAATAGCAAAAGCCTCCACTCGTGCACAACACCCCCAGCGACTGGGCAGATTTCTGAGTCGGCACCAGCCACTGGGGTGTTGGGACCTTTCTTAAGCCCACGCATCTGTTGGCTCACAGTCTAGTTTTACGGGTCGCCTTTAACCCCATTGCCAATTCCTCTCCGAAATGAAATGAGAGAAACCAGCGAAGTAAGGCGAGCCTATGTGTGAATTTGGTTTCTGAAATTGCAAGCTCTTAGGCAGAAATCTTTTAGGCCGGCACCTTTGAGCTATGCAATTACATCACCAAATACACACATATGTATAGACTGCTACCATTAAACAGACGAGACGGACGTCATACCGGATCAACAACATGGCATGCACGAGATGAGACCAATTGTTGTTTGTTTGTTTAGCTTATATTTAACGGCGGCACTGGCTCTAGGACCTTGCATGCTGTCTCCGAAGAATGGGAGAAAGAACGGAGGTACAGAATTTTTGAGAGAAGCCGGTAATTCGTATTTACAGAGCAACTACGAATTATCGGTACCCATTTACAGCTGGGTGAACTGGAGCAGTGTGGATAAAGTGTCTTGCTCAAGGACACAACGCACGCAGTTAGTCAGGCTCGAACCCATTGTCGTAAGTTGTTGTTGTTTATCGAGTTAAGGGTTTCCCGACACGGTGGCCTGGATTACCCGCGGATTTCTCCGCAAAGTTTGCTGGGTTCCTGGGTAGAACCAGTACTAGTAGCAAAAAATGATGAATTTTGAAAATTTTGAGCCTGTGCAATCTGGGTAGAACCAGTACGCGGGCTTAGGGCCCCAGAGACAAATGTGCAGAATGGATTACTGCTGGCGGCCACCAATTTGGTGACCTAATTTCGCGCAGTAATCCGGACCATTGTCGTAAGGTCAACAAACGTATATATATACTCATCAGATTCCTATACAACATACAAATGGTGTGCAAATTATAATTATTTATTAATACCTATTGGCGAAAGAAAACATGGGATGGTTCGTTATATTGTTAATTTTATAATTAATTTTGTAAAAAAATTTAACAATTTAAAGCTGAACACCCCCTATTATTACATAATAATTAATATAAGAAAAAAATAAATATTTCCACCAACAAAATTAGGTTTTTCCGGCGCGAGTTCGGGGCTCGATGGGACCTAAACTTTTTTTTTTTTTTTTTTTACTGATTATTATGCTTACTGATTTAAATTGTTTACTGCACCAATATAATTAATTATAAGAAAATTAATTATTTTTAAAAAAATTATTTTTAAAAAATTATTTTATAAAATATCACAATGTTGCTGTAACATTTCCTCCGACTTTATTTCCAAGTTTTACCCTAAATTTATCCCAATCAGTACACTCAATTTTTGGCATGATGATGCGCGCTTTGATTCTAATATCATTTTTTAATTCTTCATATCTCCCCATTTCTTCCACCACGGATTCAAACTCTAAGTTTGATATTTTCTTATCGGCCAACGCTTTGGACACTATAACGTCGATGCTATTTTTCTTAGACCTAGCGAGAACGGATATTCTATAATGTTTTCTACTTTTTTTCTCGAGTTTTCCACCCGCCGCCCTAATTACCATACCAAGTATTCCAGATAAAACGGTAATTCCACTCAAAGCCCTGCAAGTGGAACCGTTATAATTGTAGATAGCGTTGCAGCAGTACCCGCACCACTCATTACAGATAAACTTGCCAGAACCGTACTAGATGCTTCAGCTATGTTCGCCGCGTGCTTATATGTTTTAGCGTGTCTTTTTCTATTTGCACATTCTCTAACTAAAATATCCTGCATAGCGACGATATTATTCAACCTAAAATCTGAACTTCTTTCGTTAATTGGATACAGTGTTGATGGAGTGGTATTGAGAATTGGATACAGTGTTGATGAAGCGGTATTGAGAAGTGGATACGGTGATTCGTTCATGATTTTCAATATATTAGTATCTTACAAATTAAGTTCAATTAACAATGTAACAATAGTGGAAGAACTTGCGGGGTCAGCGATTTTCGTAACAAAGTTAATAACACTACCTTCGGAAAGTCTAATTGTATCGTTACCGGTGAACAAAACCACCGATGAAATATCTCCAGCGAGTTTATTGACTCCAAACCCCCGTTCTTCCCCATCCACTACAAGATTTATCACGACCGCGCCCACAGGTTTACCATTAGCATTAACCGAGCAGACAGCCATTCGGAGAAGTGTACCTGTAGCTGGCATGGGGTATCCCCCATATTTATTGCTCGCTTTGGCACCGAACGAATATTCATAGAGCCCCTGAGCCAATGGGCCCCGCTTCTCACCCCAAACTGTGATGACACGTTTTTGCGTTTTCAATGTTTCCACCAATCCGGCAAGCCCCCCGATAGAGGTATGGGCCTCAGCACGAATATTTTCAGAGGTCTCCTCAAACGCTTTGGTCGCGGCTCTACTAACAAGTTTCAGTTTTTCGGAAACTTCGGTTATTTTTCCATCTAGTTCAGTAAGTGCTACAGAGTCTTCTGAGCGCAACACACCATACGCCTCCGTAAGGGACGCCTGGTGGTCTTCTCGGATTTTCTCAACACCCGTTCGGACTCCCTCAATCCCCAACCGGGCCTCTTCCCGAACTTCTGTTATTTTTTCACCTAGTTCCGTGAGTGCCGCAGACGCCTCTGAGTGCAACACCTTATAAGCCTCCGTAAGGGCCGTCTGGTCTTTCTCAACCCCCATCCGGGCCTCTTTTTTAAATTCTCTTATTTTTTTGTCTATTTTAGTAAGTGCTGCTTCTATGATGAGAGAGTTATCTGAGCGCAACACCTTATAAGCCTCCGTAAGGGTCGCCTGATCTTTCTCAATACCCGTTCGGACTCCCTCAACCCCCAACCGGGCCTCTTTTCGAAATTCGGTTATTTTTCCTCCTAGTTTAGTAAGTGCTTCTCTGATGAAAGAGTCCTCTGAGCGCAACACCTTATAAGCCGCCTGATCTTTCTCAATATCCGTTCGGACTCCCTCAATTTGTGTAGTCGCCGTCAGCACTTCTGCTCTAACATCTGATATACTCCTGTGAATCCCGTTTGTGGCCTTCGATATAGTTTTATTGATCAGGGCCTTGGTTTTTCCAGTAGTTAAAAAGTCGCTCTCTGTCGGGATGAATCCCCCTTCTGCCGGTTCCAAATTCTTTGAATTTGTCGCCCAATCGGAAGAACTACCTGGTCCGTATATACTCATAATTAATTATTTTAAAATTAAATTATAATATTGGGGCACCTATACTCAATTGGAAATTTCGAGAACTACGAAACGGGTAAATAGTTATTCAACATTTCTCGCTTAATCATCGAGAATAGACCGTAAATTCGTGGATGTGTCCCGTTTCCAAAACTTTCATCTCGGGGGTGTGGGAAGTCTAAGGTCACCGTAATCCCCAAAGAAACGGTCGCTTGCTTTGCAAACGGGTTTCAGTAATGGTCTGGGAGCTCCGTCTACCCGTGTTGTACGATGTGTCACCCAGATCCAGTGCACCCTGAGAGTTTTCGTGAAGGCGGAAGTCCACCGGGTTATCACCGACATACTCACCGAGGTAAACACTCCTTTATTACGGAGTATGTCTCTCTAAAACCCGAGGTTGAATACCCAACCCCGGGGACCACCACTACCTTATTATCAGGGCTAATGGTCATTGTTGCGATCCCCGGTACCTTCGATACTGTGAGGTTGATTATACCGTCAAGCTCTGAGTTCACAAAATCTTTGAGCTGTCTTATTCCCCACAGTCCTTGAGGCAGCTTTACACCTAATTGTTATTCATCCTTCACATAGTAAAACCCTTCACTCCTTCTCACATTCTGCCACCCCACCCCGACCGTGAAGGTGATTGATCTGAGGCCCACCCCCGCGTTTTTTCCGCAGCAGTTGTCGATTGACTTTTGAAGTTCACAACTCTCTTTTTGAACATTAGTGATAGTAGCAAACATAATAATATATTTCAATGGATACCAAAGCATTTAGCTTTAACTCTAATGCAAATAGTACGCGGTCGGAGGTAAAAATATACACAAACAAAAAGACGTTGTTTTAACCACCTTGTACACCCAACTGTAACAGTTAGACCGAAAAGTGGCTTTAAACCACCAATTTCCCATAACACGTTTGAGAAAATATTTAGTTCCAAAGACAACTAGTCAAGATGTAATACTAAGATCGATTTCCCATATGAACTTCTCGCAGAACCAGCTAAATTTTTGCTGTATGGTGCGCAACGGCCGATGCGGAGTTTCACATCAAGACCATCTGACATTCAAAGAAAATGTCATGCTCCGAAGGGTGTCTACAACTTTCACGTGTATTACACAATTACGAGGATTCTCAAAGAACAATTGGTATTCCAACCACTACCTCAAGACGACGGCTGGATCCCATTTCCAGCACATACGACCGTAAGGCGTTCGAAAGATTGTGTAACGAATTTGGGGTACCAAAAGACGCGGACTGGAGACAGAAAGTATACACCCAACCAACAGTTTAGGGTTAGTTCACCTTAAAGCATCTGGATAAAGTCCCCGCATATTTCTCAGGGTTGTGGAGTGCTCGCGGAGCTACCCCACCACCAGTTAGAAAGATGCAACATGGACTAAATAAATATAAGTTGAATAAAGATGAACGTTCGGTGATGAAGTGCTTGGTGGGCTTGCGTGTAAAGACGGTTATTGTCATTGGCTAACTACTAAAGTAGCCCACGTGGAATACCTAGACCTGGTTGATACTCCACAGATGGCGAATTGTTGCGTGGATCACCTTTATGTTAGATGAAAGCACTGGATTTACGCAGGGTGGGGTTATTCGCCTCAACGAATCCATTCGCGTATACTTATTGGGCAATCCTCGCCTCACAGAAGCAAACGCGCAGCGCTACTGGGCATGGGAACTGCCTTATTGATGCACAAAAACAGTTTCTTGGCACTTTGTCGAGGACAGCCATCTCAGCTAGGGGAGACCTCCAGAAGGCGATCCATAATTATCAAGACGTTTTACAGACTGCCCGCACCCCGGTAGACTACGCATTTGGAATAGGTTTTTATATGGCGCCGAGTAATATGATACTACGAGACGACCCGTTTGACGGTTACAATAATCAGATCGTAGACGCCACCGCCAATCAAAAAATCGGCCGCAACGGGAACGTGAACACGGGTATCATCAAGCTCCCACCCAAGATGCCCGGATTCAACAGTGTTGAGGTTGTAAGTGGAACCGATTTCATAAAACCCCCAATTCACGAATTGGCCACCCCCATCAAGTTCATTTGAAACCGTTGTTTCACGAATTGGAACAGGAGCGGAAACACCAATCGAGATTGGAAGCACAACCCACGAGGAGGAGAAATTAGGGCTCGTCGTCGCCCTCATGGCGATAGGGCTACTCGCGCTTTGGTTTTAGGAACTCTCGGGAGGCTAAAAGTAGGAGACCGGCGATTGCCCACGATTAAAGCCCAAGTATTTTTGGCGAGCCATCCGGCCGTTTTGCTATATAGATTAACAAGTAAGAAACGATACTTCCGATCAGTCCAGCAGCCGCCTTTTCGGCTAATTTAGCCAGGAGACTGGCGAGGGCTTTTAGGTTTAGGTTTTTTTACCCACTCCTTTTGCTCCACCGGATGCGTTGTGCTGGTGGGGGGGGTGGTGGTGGCGCCGCGCCGCCAGTGAAAGCTAGAACTATGGTCGATATAGTCATGCCGACAGCTGCGAGGATGCTTGCTATCGTGACTGCCCCTGCTCACTGAACAGAGTGCGAAGACGCTCAACCGAATGTCGTGTCCTCGTGCAGAAACCCTCGATATTGTTTTTTCGCGGATCCGACTTATTTGTGTGCGGAGAGCCTCACGGTTTAGCCGAGCGGCCTCCAAGCGAGCTTCTCTTTCGTTCCGCAAAGACCGCATTCGTTCCATGATCCGCTCGGTAGATTCTCTATCTTCACCGGCTCCTCCAGTTTTTTTATTTCCTTTCTTCTAGCGCGATAAATGTTTCATGCCAGCGCCGTGAGTTTGGAGAGGTTTAAGGACCATTCGCCCCGACCGTTTTGTAGAGCATTATCGAGTCCCAGGAGTTCCCGAAGAGGTAACGTGGGGTCCATCGTTGAGTATTTCGTTTTCGCTGAACGTGGTCTCCATCGTGTTAATAGCGTCGATGGCTATTCGAGGGACCTCGCTGAGCTCTAACCGTTTTCTATCGCGGTGGCCGTCTTGCGCCATCGTTTCGTTTTCGTCGGTAGACTGTAGTCCTCTACAGCGCGGGCCGGCATAATTGTTTTTACCACGCACCCAATCTACGAATCCTATTCGTTCTTTATGATTTCGCCCCCGCCCCGGTTTCCGGCAATGGGTGTTTAGCGATAGGGGTTTTTAGCGGTATTCAATGTTGATGATCGGGATATTTGATGATTTTAGGTCGCAACCTACCATTCTATCCAATTCGAACTTGGAGTAGTCGCGACCGACAGATGGAACCAGACCGTTTTCTTTCGCCAAATTGTTGTAGTAGTCGTTTACAGCTCCGTCGAGCAATTTCCGACTTTGACCAACGCTGCTGGTAGCGCCACCTATTTCCTCGCCGGGTGTTTTGTCCCGAAGGGTTTTTGACTGGAATCCTCGAAGTTATCATCATCACCATCCTCATCGTCTCTGCCGATTTCATCCATGTTAATATCGTAATCATCCATCTTTATAATTATGTATTAAAGATAAAACCATACGGGTTTAATAGTTTCACTAAATTATGTCTTCGAGTCAATACGGTCGCAAACTCAATCCATACCACATACTGCGTGAGTCCCACGGGCCAAAAGGCGTGAGACAGAGTGTCGTTATTACGAACAACCCATCGACGATCGACCAAAACCAACAGCTCTTAGTCCGCTTCCACAACCTCGGAACTCACGACGTCATTGTGCCGTTACTGTTCGCCTCGCTTTCACTATTTCGCTGACGTCGACGGACGCGGACCGAACCGTCGTTCAGAACCTGGGTCGCGCCATAGTCAAGAAGACCATGATAAAGATTTCTGGTAATGAGGTGATGTCGATCGATGACAGCGACGTCTACCATTGCTATCAGGACCTGTGGAAAACGGCACAAGAGCGCGAAAATGCGGTCTATCAGGTTATTTTGACACCAGCAAAAAGAAAAAAAAGAACGTAACCAAACTTAGAATCGGGGCTGGTAACAAGGCAGATAACAACGCAAGCGACAACGCGATCTCGGCCGCTTACGGCAACCGCTTCTACATCCCGCTCGACTTTGATTTGCTGGAGAGTCACATGCCATACTATCAGAGTGCTTTGGCTGACCGCCTCGAATACGAACTAACGTTCAACGACTACGGCCGAGTTCTCATAGCCACCGACATGTTATCGACGTATACGATCGACAATGTTTCGCTGGAGTACGACATGGTCACTATGCCCGAACTCGCGCGATTGGTCAGAACCCAGAACGCCGGGCGCGTTGCCATACCTTACGACCGAGTCAACGTCCCCGCCCGCTCTATGAAAGGTATACTGATGCTGTTTGAGAATGCTAGGTTCGCGTTCGGTGCTAGAAAAACCGCCAAATTCTATAACCCCAAAATCATGAAGGTAGAGGTGACGATCGAGGGAGTCCCCAATCAACTCTACAGCGCGGGCCTTCGCGCGCACCAGCAGTGGGACGAAGTCAGAAAGCAGTTTGCTTCCGGCTCTAAACGCTCCCCGGAGGTTGCCGCGGTTGCCAAAGACCTGCAGCTATCGGCCGTCTCCCTCGCGGAGTTCCTGACTACCAAATACGCGTTATGGTTAGACATGCGAGCCAGCGACGACGACCAAATGCACGGTAGCGGACGTCAAGTTGAGAACGCTAACGAGGGTGTGACGATCCAGATAACCAAAGAGGCGGATGGAAATGGCGCATTGAACGTGTACTTATATATAATTACAGACGCACAACTGAACATCGAAGATGGCCGATACGTATCAGCGATCTACTGATTTTAGCAATCAATACCAATTCACGATTGGAGATGCCCACTCTGCCATAATATGTGAGCAGACAGGATGTGGAAAAACGGTTTTCATCCTCGACTTGCTCGAGGGGTCCTACCGCGATGCCTTTCGTCACATTGTGATCCTATGTCCCACTGTGCGGCACAACGATACTTATCAGCGGCGCCCGAGTATATGGACCGACCCTGAGGTATACGTTATTGACCCCGGCGACAGGCTTCACGATTGGCTGCGTGGTTTATATCAAAGATTCCAGGGTGAGCCCACCCTATACGTGATTGACGATTGCTAGGCCAAGGTGGCGATGACCAAAAAGAAGGACATGCTCTCCGAGCTCGCATTTTCTGGCCGCCATGCGAGGCAAAGCGTATGGATCTCCACTCAAAAATACAACGCCGTCCTCAAGGATCTGCGTGAGCAAACGAAATGGGTCGCCCTCTTTCACTGCAAGGACCGAGACTCATTCGACGACTGTCTTCGAGAGAACGACGTTATCCCAACGCGCGAGGAGCGCCTGGAGGTTCGACAGATGCTTTCGGAAACTAAGTACGCCAAGCTTTTGCTAAAGACTGATCAACCAACTGCTTATAAAGTTATCAATTAATTAATTTTCTTAACGCTCATTAGTAGCTGCTGAGTAAATGCTGAACAATGCTGAACAATTGCTGAACAAATGCTTAACGAATGTTGAACAAATGCTGAACAATGGTTAACAATGTTAACAATTTGGTGCTCCGCTTTGAGCTTTGTTGCGAGCATAACGGTGATCATAAGTATCGGGTGGTGCGCTTTTATTATTTTTGTAATAAATAAATATGTTAAAGTGATGAGACTTGTTAGAATAGTTAAAAGAAAAATGAACTGCGACGAACTTCTCGATCAGCTAATGAAAGAAACACTCGTGTCCAATCGCGAATTGGGAGGAACTGAAACCTCAACCCAATCGGAGTTGGAGCAATCGGGGTTGAGTGCAACTACAATCGGGATTGGGGCCGATACGAATGAAAATGCGACGCGACGAGAGCGGCTAGCTGCGCTGGTTGCTGGGGGACAATCGGAGCATTATCTCGGTAGGCGTCTCTCAGTTTGTCAGGTGGATAAGATGTCAGATGCGGAGATTGATAAAATGTATGCGTGATACGAATCCAAATTGGGGGCAGAGATGACAAAAACTCTCCGATCGGCGGCTATTCATTTGTACGCTACCGCCGTTAGTATACTTCTCCCTATACCAAACACCGAGGGGTTGATTCACGATCTAGAGACTGACCCTTTTATAGGACACACTCTTAGAACAGCCAGCTGCTCAATTTATCACAAGTTTGGAATGTACTTAGCTCCGCTGACAACCGCGTTGACCACGGGTAAACACTGTCAATTTGGACATATATGCCCACGAACTATAAACTCTAATATTATAAATGATGACACAAGACACACCCGCGAGAGTGACGGAACCACAATCTCCAACGGCGTTGGGGATTGCTCCAACTCCAATTTCGAACCCGATTGCAGCTCCGATTGACCCCATAACCCAATCGCGATTGGAGTTGGGGGTTGCACGACATAAAAACCCAAAAAGACAGGCAGCTGGGCGGGCGGCGGCTGCCACCCGAAAAGTTAAACAAGATAAAATACTCGCCGAGCTTCGGGAGGCCAAACTCCAATCGAGATTGGGGACGGAGACAGCCAAACATCTGAAGATAGAGCAATCGGTGTTGAGTGCAACAACACTCCCGATTCACGAATTGGAAGCGCACTCAACACCGATTGCTCCAACTCCCAATACTGATTGCATCCCGTGGGTTGTTGGTGGTGATCTGACAGTTGTGGGCACCCTGTGTGTGTGGAAATCCTTATCGAAAAAACAACCAGCCACTGTTCCTAAAAAAGTTACGAAACACCAATCACGCTTGGATGCAACCCATTTAAACATTGATCGCGATCCCTTTTATATGCAATAATGGCTGAACAAGATGGTAAAATGATAGTGAATGCGCTTTATCACGCCGTGGTGATATCGGGTTTCAGTATCGGGTATGCTCGACTATCAAAGATGGCCCTAGGAGGGTCCGCTCCCAAATTGGACTTTACTGTGAGAGACGTAGGGCTCGCGACCTTAGATGTAGCCTACGGCTGCAGTTTGGACCCGAGATTATCTAACTAAAGTTGGAATTCTACCTGCTAATATATGGAAATAAATGGCCTCGATCGGAATAATGATAGGTGGTGCAGTCGTGAGCGCATTGGCGTTCAGCGGTAGCAACTTTATGTTCTCTAAACTACAAAACTCGCACGCGGACGAGGAGCGCAAGCGTCACGATTTAGCTGAAGAACAACTCAAGAGTGCAGACGCAGCATGGTCGAAAAAACGAACCGCACATCTGGACTGGGTCAACGAAGAGCTTCGCCGTGAGAATCACGCCGCGCAAACTTTCCAGAAAGTTGAAGAAGCCAACCGCGAGTACGCGCTGGCATATCCGCAGAAAAGTCTCGATCCAATGGATACCGAGCACCAACTTTCAGATTTCTATGTACCGTCAGAGCCCCTGAAAGACCACGAGATCGCGTTCATCGTCGTGGGAATGGGTGTGGTGGGTCTCGTCAGCTACTATATATTCAATCGAGATTGAAATAAGCAATAATTATTTTAAAACTTTTTGTTTTAAATATATATATATATAGAACGATGTTAGTTGCCGAACTTTATTTTGCTATGATCGATGTAGGCTACACGGCCCTTAAACACCGTTTACCTGGTGCAAAGAGTATGATTCGTCTGGCCCGAGATTGTCTCAAGACGTGGCGCGAGGACAAAAAAGCGGCCACCCTTTTCGCAAAGCGGATGTTAGATTCCCCAATCGGGTTGAGGGATGAATTAGATTCCTCCGAGTTCCTTCAGAACTTAACCTCCAAATATGATTGTACTTCCAACAAAGGTTTATTATTAACGACGCAGTTACCGGACGAGCTGACGAGGGCATGTTGGAGATTTTCCGATATATTAGAATACTTCGCATACGATGAACACGCGCAAACTTGATACCAAACTAACGCGCAAGCTAGCGAATACATACTATAGCCCACGTGGCTACTTGAAGGGACTCGCGGCCATCAAGAACCTCGCGGCGGTGACCAAGGTTTCCGAAAACGCAGTCAAGGAATGGCTCAAGAAGCAGGCCATCTGGCTGATCTATTTACCCGCGCCTCACAATATTCCGCGCCCGAAATTCGATGTGCCGGTGCCGAACCAAGTTCATCAAGCGGATCTCCTGTTTCTCCCTCACGATCGCGTCGGTCGCAAGACGTACAAGTACGCACTGACAGTCGTTGACGTAGCGAGTCGTTATAAGGGGGCTGAGCCGTTGGCCACTAAAGAGTATAAGGAGGTGGCCGAGGCTCTTTCCCGAATATATAAGAGGAGTCCTATCAAATGGCCGAATCTTCTCCAGGTCGATCCCGGCCGCGAGTTCATGGGCGCGGTCTCTCATCTATTGTCTAACCACAAAGTTTCTATCAGACGCGGCCGCGTCAACATCCACCGGGACCAGGGGATCATGGAGCGGTTCAATCGAACCCTGGCTGAGAGGTTGTTCGGACACCAATATGCCAAAGAACTTGTAGACCCTCATTAGCGATCGACCGAGTGGGAGGCCAGGCTGCCCGCCGTGGTCTCCGCACTGAACGGAGAGGTGACCAGATTGATAGGTAAGAAGCCTGTAGATGCCATCAAGTCTTAAAAGGTGACGAGCAAGCCCTCTGCCGTCTCGCGCGGACGACCCGTTGGTTTAGAGGAGCAGCAATCGCCGATTGCACTTCCACCGGATGTTGACGTCCGGTACCTCTATCAACCGGGAGAGCTCGAAGGTGGCAGCCACCGCGCGACTGATCCCGTGTGGTCTCTGTATGTATATCATCTGGATCGCTCTATTACCAAACCCGATGAGCCCGTGCTCTACTATTTGGCTGATGGTCGATGTCGCGGTTTTATTCGCGGAGAACTTCTTATGGTACCTTTTGACACCCAGTTACCACGGATCGTTAGAGAGGTTCTGTATGTATTCCGTCTGGTAACACGCGTCTTTTATCGTAGTACGCCGAGATTCCTATTTTTTGTTGACAGTACGTTTTCATAACGCCGTCTTTCATTTTAAATCCTCTATTTTGTGCTACATCTATAATGTGTTTTCCATCTTCTGTAGTTTCGATTAGTACTCGTTTATATCTATCCCAATTTAAATTGTTAGTTCTCTTGGACATTCCTTTCGCAGAGTTTTTATTAATTGAATTAAATTTTTCTACGAAATAACACTTACTAGATAACGCTATCGCCCTATCTCCGCTAAATTCCATTTTGAAAAGTCCTGGCTCTCTTTCGCTCCATTTATCCCAAGCCAATCATTTCTTTTTTTCTTTTTCAAACTCGTCTAGTAAGTTAGACTTAATCAATTCCTCTATCGTTTTTCCACTAACTCCTACATACATACTATCCGTGTCCATCTGTATTAATTCAAAGTCTTCTCTTTTTACGTATTTGTCTAGAAATTCGTAGTAAAATTCCAACATTCTCAATTTAGCTAGTTGATAAACCGCTATTCCACAGTGGAATCTGCACACCGGGGTTTTCGGGAAGATATTTCGTACGCATCTACTATCTCTTCCAAATCGTCAAATAATGCAGATCTTAACGCTTTGTCAACACAGGTTTCGTCTTGTGTATATGTCGTATTTAAATGTCTCTCTTTTGCCTCTATCATTTTTCCACAACACGAATTGCCTAATAATTTCATTATATCCGCTACTGGTTTCTTATTTGGTTCTACATCGCCTGTTCGTCTTGTGGCTGTAACTTCTTTTGCGAACCATTCGAATGATTTTCCACTAATATAATATATAACACGATGAACTCCCGTTATTTCTAGGCCGTGTTTTAAATACCATTTCAATAGTGGCGCGTACAGCAGTACTTTGGTGGCCGACATAGATCCCACTATTTGCTTCCATTTCCTCTAGTTCTTCCAGTATCTTCCAAATATTTTATCATGTGTTCTGGAACCTCATCAACATCTACTTCTCTGTTTATAAAAAGTGGAGACATTTCAGAAAACTTATCCACCAAGTTAAAATCAGAGATTTTTGGAACTTCTATATCCACCTCCGCAAACCCAAACCAGTCTCCAGATAAAACTCTTTTACAAAACTATTTAATAAATTTCGGATTATGTGGGGTATCTTTATGGTGTATAGTTTCTCTCCCACACGGCATATCTTTATTTAACGTAGATAAATATAACGCGTTTGCATCATACCCCAAAATAGCCTTGCAAGGTTTGTTAATTCCAGTGGAATTAGATCTAATATTTGAAACACCGGCTTCTGCATAGCGTGTAAATACGATTGATGGACCCCCGACTAGAGCGTCTTTCATCATTTCGTATGTTTCTTCTTTTGGCGCATATAGAGCATCCTCCGGTATAACCACCTTTGTAGATTTTTGTTCTTTAATGGTTCCTCTCAATAAATATTGTATAGCCACACCCGGTAGTGTTACCTCATCTTTGAAAATATCCACACCTCTGTGTTTATAAAATTCACACATTTTTTCCACCGCTTCTAATATTTCAACCAATCTCTGAAAGTTTTCATATTTTTTTCTTCGAAAATTCTACTACATTTGCTTAATTCTGTTTCGTCTAGTAACATTTTCCCAGATAGTTTGGAATACCAATTCTCTATATCAGGCAGTCCTGGGTAATCCAGTTTGTCTGGAGAATCGAACCACTCGTAAGGAAAGAAAGATTTCTGTCCTTTGCAGTCGTAGGCTTTTATCCAACTATCGTAACTTACACCCGGTCCTAGGTAAAGTATTAGGTCAAGAAATCTAAACTCCGGAGTAAATAGAAATATTGTTGCGTTTGCCCGTTTTCCGACCATTACTTTCTTTGTTGTTGATGCCAATTCGCCTACTAAATATTTCTTTATTAAGTTTATATCGTACTTACTGCTGTTAAAACCTATAACCGGCACTTGCTCTATCCACTGTTCGATCTGAGAAACCCGTTTTTTATGTAAATGTTCTGTATTAAACCCATATCTTAACCACACTTCTTCTCTTATAGCTTTTCCCCTGACTTTGAAATTTTCTATAGTTTTGCAGGATCTTTATCACAAATATGAGTTACTGTTCCTGAGAAATTATCTCCTATACTAACACTTACCGGAACGTGCTCAACTTCGTACTCTAAACTATTACATAGCGTTTTAAATTCTGGGTTGAGATACGCCTCAAAATCATATACTATCTGATATGGATAAAGAGTAGTGTCGCAACCGATCTTTATATCTTTACCCGTTCTTTGGAATTCGCATTCCCACATAACTACTAGGCTGAATTATTTGCTTCTTCTAATAAATGTATCTCTTCTCATAGTGGATGCGCGTTCTTTTTTTCTATGCTTTGCATTAATCTTGCACCCGTGCCAGTAACAGCCGTGATATTGATATACGGTATTGTTTTCTTGGCAGTATCCATCTACTGGAGCTCCTAAAATCCATCTTTCACCCCCGTGTCCGCACTGTTCGTGGTGAATGTGAATTCCCTCCAGCTTTTCCACAGAATACATCCAATCGATCGCCCCATAACTGTCAGAAATGTTTGGGTAAAACGCTTTCTCGAACGACGAACGCGGGCGCTCTAAATAATTACCATCACATATTACTTTTGTCTCACCTTTCATACATTTTGGTCCGTGTCTCTTCATATTACTCGCTTTCGTGAATTTCTGTTTGCAATTATCGCAGGCGTAAATTTTAGATAGGTTTTTAATTTTTTTTATCAGAAATGCGTGATTATTAAACTGTCCTATTGTCATTGGTTTATTACCTATTTCCTTGTAGTGTGCTGGTACCTTTTTCAACCACCATACGTCACATTCGGTCGGTTGATATACTTCTATACCGATTTTAAAAAACTCTTCAACCTTTTTCAGGTCTGAAAAAGGAATTGGTGAAACCACATTACTACCGGTATATTGTTTACTAAGTTATTTTGCCTTGTCCGTGCATCTGTCAGGTCTTGCACATGTTATATGCATAGCTAGACCACTGAACAGACAAAGGTCGTCATTATACTTATCTAAAGAATACATACCTTTTTTATTCTTCAACCATTCTGGAAGTTCTCCTCCTGCTGCTTCTTTGGATTGTAGTCCCAAATCTATTCCCCTACTGCCCTGTATTAGCTTTACGAAAACCTCTACCCATCTTAAAAACTTCCACTTTGTATTCGGTCTGTCTATTTTACCGGACATTATTCGTGTTTGCTCCTTATCTGACAGCCATTTTTTAACGGTTTTCATTGATGATAGTGGTTCGCTACCGAAATTTTTGTGAAATATTAGAGTTATAGGTTTTCCATTTTTAGTTTCCTCCATATGTTCTAGCTTGTAAGAATATGAATATCTCAAATAAAAATGTGTTGTTAGATACGGAGCGAGTTTATCGGACATGCGTTCAGACTCGTTGATGTCAATGTTTTTACGAAAGGATAATGTAACTACCCGTCTTCCATTTTCTACCTTTTCCAACGTTTCATCATGAGCCCCCAATATTTCTTCACCTTTTTCCACTATCGCGCGAACGATAGATTTTTTCTTATGATTTGGTATTGGGTCACCTGTGCGTTTAATTTGGGATAAATTATTGGTGCTTGAAGGTTTTATTACACTAGCCCTTAACCCCGCAATACTTTCTTTTTGGATTCTGTTACCAACTTCTTCTGCTAGTGAGAGGTCTTTAAAGGCTCCTCGTTTGTGGGCGCGGGTAAATCGCTTCATAAACGCCTCATTCTTTGTGGCGTTTATCAGCTTTGTCCACTAACTCTCAACCGTTCACTATAAGTAATCCCTAGAGATTCGGCTTCTCTTCTCAACTTTCGATTTCTGGCGTTATCATATTTTCTATTGTTATAACCTATGAAATTTATCTGTTCAATTGGACCCCTTTTTAACTTATGTATTTATGACACCAATTGAACATTTATATCTCATAGTATAAATGGAGTGTGTTACATGTTGTAAGACGTTTACGCGTAAAGAATATCTACGAAGGCATCTATCGAGACGTAGAAAAATTCCTTGTGTCGCCCCGCAATTTCAATGCCCCAGATGCCCTTGTAAATTCGTTAGTGCCCAAACTCTTTGTAGACATAAGCAACTACGCTGCCATGTGGCTAAAGGTGAACGTGGTAGACTAGAGCTGGTAGAATTAGTTGCTGATGTACGAAATCAATTAGCTATATTGGAGGAGAAAAATGGGGTGTTGGAATATAAACTATTGCGCGCGGACGCATATTAATGATTTCGACTTTTCTCAAAAAATCATAAATTTGCTGTCGGGAGACAATTTCCTCGTTAACCAATTTTTGATTTTTCGGGGGTGGTGGGGGTATTATAGAGGGTTATAAATGATATCACCGTAGGTGGTATCATTTTGACTCACTATATACTACTACTTCCTTAGTCAAGAATACTTAAAACCAGGAAAGTGAATTGGACTGACACTGACTGTCCCATCCACGGTGCCCATGGTGTTCGGAATCCTGGACTCACTGTAAAAGGCTTTTTTTACATTTGGCCAGGTATTGTTCCTCGGTGGGAAAACTGATGTTGTCCAGTCGATTATTGATGGCTGAGACAACATCATTAAGACACCGAGAAACTGAACTCCTAGAGACTCCGTGGATGTCGCCAGCCTCTGAGTAGAACTCACCATCGCCAGGTAGCGCAGGGTTACCAATGTCTGCAAAGTTTCAAGTGCTTGCGTCTTTCATGATCTCAAATGTGATTTGTATTTGCTTTAGCTTGTTACTGTATACTATGCGGGGCATCTGAGTTGCTATATTGGCCATCTTAGTGTATGCAATACATCAGTAACGTTTACATCTTGTGGCGTTTGACACATACCACACATAATTTGACATACCCATAAATACAAGTTTGTGCAACGTCATATTGGTTGTTTTCATCACACTTATATAACAGTCTGATTTTATATTACGTTTAGTGGACGGGCTAAGTGGCTTTGTTGTGGTACGGGTTATTCTAATTTCAGGGCAGAATATACATTGTTTTTCGATGTAAATATTTCGTTCTGATTTTTGGGATGCCCCCCCCCCCCCCATCCCCCCCCCCCCCAATGCAGCAGGTTGAATACGGGATCGAACCAGTTGGCCAGACCTTACATGACCTTAACCTGTTGTATAAATTTCTTTCATAATATTTATAGCATGCTGTTTTCATATATGTATATAATGTATTGCACCACACTGTAATACTTTTTTCTGTCATATTATTTGATGTATGTGTCAAACGGTCGAATTGATGAAACTGCAAGATGGCTGTACATACAAAGATGGCGGAGATGGCAACTCGATGTACCATATAGTATACAGTAACCAAAAATGCTGTTTTCTGAAAATGTTCTAGAAATGGCTGCGAACATTAGACGGACATGGGTAATATTCCTAATATGACAAACAAATTACATATATTACTTTTGAACATTATTTTATTTGTGTTTTCATCCATTTCACCCCGACACTACACTACAACTATAGTGAATCACTCCTCCTTAAACCACATTATATCAGGCTGCATTTGCTGACAAGTGTCATTTTAGTGCATATGCTTAATATTCAGATGACTTTTAATGAAATTCACCAACTGGTCAATCTAGTCTTCAAAATTAGCTAACCTCACGTTATTGTCACATATATGATCACTACTCATACACTAGCATTGTCATAAAGCAGCTGTGTGGCCTTTTCTGAGCAATAAAGCCCTTTTTCTGACTGACCGTTACAAGGCGGAAGCCTTTTCCAACAAAATCGTTTTTATTGGTTATTATGTTGCTAGGCTTGTGTATGTGGTCCGAGACTGTACAAATGTTAAACATGATCTTATATAGGCTCAGTTCTTCATATATCTCTTGAAAACTTCAAAGTCGTCTCTCTGTTCGAGTTGGCGCGAATTTAGACAAGTCACTGGCTGGAGTTGAACGGTCATTATACGAAAAGTACTGGTGACCTTGACCCCAAACTCCATACTTTATGACGGAATATGACAGCTGTGAATAGTGGGCAAATTTCCCAGATCTCTAAACATAAGTTGTCCTTATAGGTCTAACCACGCTAAATCATCAGATATGCATGTGCGGTGCAGTCAAAAGTAGTACGTTAAAAAAATAAGACAGATTTGTTATGCCATAGACACTTTTTGCTTGAAGAAATTGATGAACAGAGAATTGATGAACTAATCAACTTCACAGGCATGTTAGTGTATCATTTACATCAGTTTCAAACATACGCTTCGGGATTAGTTTGTAAGTCGCAGCATGTTTGTTTGGCGGTTTCAATTCCGGCCGCTAAATTTTTGCGCCAACCACCAGGGTGGTCATAGGAGACTGAATTTATTTTTCCCAAAAATAATTAAACCTATATTTTAATTAGTGAATATCCAGAGCAGAATAGGTGCAGTTTATTAGAAGATAAGGTCCCATAACATAATACGAAAAATGAAAGTAGCAGAGAATAGCGAAATGTGTGGACATTGGTCAGTTTATATAGGAAAATCAATGGTGGTGATGGTGGACCTGCATACGCTTTGCGAAGACACGCTATACTAGCGAAACGCGTGAAATTAATATTACTTCAATATTGAAACTCAATTTTTCTTCCGTGCTTGTCCCTGCGTGGGTTAGTTACATGTGACAGTGACTGGGGAAAGGTGGTTTATGGAGCTTGCGACCGGTGTAGACCCAGATCAGCCTGAGCATCAGCACAGCCTGATCAGGATCTGCACAGTTCGCCATTCCATCAATGAAACACCCGTCGTGTTTCTAACAAGCAATATACTATAGTATATCGTAATATCAGGCTGCAGGAGTGTGCTATTGGATAAGGAGTTACATTGGTTACAAATCACATAAGTCTCATTTCTCCAATCACGGCGATAAATAAGGTAATTCTGAAGACGGAAAAAGACGGAGCTGATTTATTTGCTTCTAAGAAAACATACGCATTGGGTATCATTGGAAATTAAGTGTACAGAACTCTAAATTTATGTTCTTCGGGATTTTATTAACCAATATAAGGCTCGACCATGTCCAGCCGTGGATAAACGTTTGGCGTGGCACGAGGGAACTGTTTGAACCCAAAGGCCGTAGGCCGTGGGTTCAACAGTTCCCGAGGAACATGGCCGAACGCTATTGTTACATTTCCGTCGGAAATATCACGCAATTTGAGCATCTATGCAGTACTTTCTGTACTTCCTCTTAAACTGTATTTATTTTACAACGATTACAAAGAAGCACGAGAGCACTTATACAAATACGTTCGTTGGCACAGATGAAGGCGTAAGGCTGATCATTAATGTGGGAGGAAACCGGAGTACCCGGAGAAAACCCACTTGTCCTATCTGGCGACCACGATACCACCTTACGTACTGCCCCGGCCGAGGATCGAATCCGGGGTCGCATTGGTGAGAAGCGCGCTGGATACCGATTGCGCTAACCGGACAACACGGTACATTGCAAATCCGTTCATGGTCAGCTCGCGCTGTACGTTTAGTAGAGGACCCAGTGGGTAAAAACAAAAATCGAAAAACCGGCCTTGGAATAATATACGGCTGATTTTGTTTGCATATCGTTAGTATAATCATTGCTGAGTTGCAAAATCGTAATTAAAACAAATCAAAGTACTGAAACTAGGTTAGCTCCACACGATTACTAATAAGTATTATCTATTTGTACAATGATGTTTAATGGCTTATTATCAGCTGAAGTTATTTAATATCTGTTAACTAAGGGCCAAATCACATATTTCATGTGTAGGGAAGCCGGAATATCCCAAAATCAGAACAGAATATTTACAGACAAAAATATACAGTCCGTGTACGTGGTTTCGCACTCTTTAAATGTACATGCCCATTCAGTAGGCATATGATGTTCTTTATAGGAATTAAATAAGTGTATAATTGTGTCACTATTCCACCAGTTCTAAAGATTAGGAGTCGCTGTTCTACGGGTATAATCATTTAGTGATATTTATTTTGCTGATAGTGACGCGCGTTGGTATCAGGCTATTTTAATAATTATGTTTTAGTATCAAATTTCCATGTTGACATTGGCCTGTACAATGATGCAGGATAACTACATATAAAGGTATCGACGAGTCCTACATTTAAAGGTCCATGCCCACTCAGTAAGCACAAACTGTTCTTTATATGAATTAAATAAGTGTACATGTATAATTGTGTCACTATTCCAGCAGTTCTAACAATTACGAGTTCCCTCTATACAGATATAACCATTTAGTAATATTGTTTTTACTGATTGTGAGGCGCGGTGGTATCAGGCTATTTTCATATGCAAATGAGGCATGCTATTTTTTAATTATTTATACTAATTAAATGCCTCACCTGAAAAAAATAATATTTTCGACAGATTATAAAGTATGATCATTGCACATCAAAAAATAAATACAGTGTATAAATAGTAATGTCCGTTAACATTTTCAGGTAACAAAGATATCGTCCCTGATATCAGTGTGGAAAGTTACGTCTGATATAAAAAGTGTAATAATGTCAATCAATACGTGGGGTAATGGTGAATTAATGTTT
This sequence comes from Conchocele bisecta, assembly GCA_029237695.1. Taxonomy (NCBI): domain Eukaryota; kingdom Metazoa; phylum Mollusca; class Bivalvia; order Lucinida; family Thyasiridae; genus Conchocele; species Conchocele bisecta. The sequence continues at coordinate 55,060 of JAQRGA010000153.1, forward strand.
ATCCGCACAGACTGATCAGGGTGTACATGGTTCATAATTCAGTGACTTTGACATGTTTAAACTCCACAGGGTTGCCCAAACACGTAGCCATGTTTGTGTCAATAAGTCTGTACGAGTTTTTGAAGAGTTTCTTCACTATGCCATGATAGCTTTCACATAACATCCAGTATTTATTAAATATTTGGAAACTTGATACATGTGGACATATGTGACACACACATGGGCCCATTAAAATGGCATGTTTGAGATTCATAACCTTAACATATTCGCTGAATGATCAATTAGCATATTTTGACGTCAACATGTTTATAACATGTTGTATTGTGATCAGTATGCCAGAGGATATACCAATGTTTTAAAAACATAATCTCCAGTCCATTAATATGACTTCGATCGCATTGACCTTCACAAGATGAAACAGTTTTTGCAACACATATTTTACCAACGATATCTTCTGCGTAAGTTGAAGGCTTGCACAACTATTTGGCATCGTACGTGTGTAACAGTCACATGTTCACACGTATCCAACGTGTGAACACGTGACTGTTACACACGTACGATGCCAGTGGCATTATAATTTTGACGTTCAATATTTCAACATTTGAACATACGTGCGTCAAAATGTATACATATGTGTCTTTAACACGACACTATTTCAATGTATTCTTCTCCATGTCTTCCATCAGTTGACATGAAATCCGCGTGTACATGTATATGTATATGTGTACACTTATACCACATTTGTCTTGTTTTTAAATGTTACCTAAATACCGCCCTTAATGGGAAAATGTATATCTTTATTTGGCACAAAAAGAACTGCATACGTGAATAAGTTGAACTTGGTTTCCACATTCGTATTTTTAGTATGTGCTTAAACGTATGTTTTGTTCAAACAAAGCTACTCTTTGCTGCCGAAATGAGACTTACTGAATGTAACTACAAATATAAGTCATGACTGTGAGCATATATTTACGTACATGCTATTTTCCGTCATTATCATGCTATATAGCACGCGTTTGACACGCGAATGAGGCCCAAATAGGTTGATAGACGTATTGTCTATTTGCAACAAAACTCATAACATACTCATAACAAGAGACCCTAATTAGGAACTCTTTCTTAGACAATATAATAACAGATGGTCAGGAATTGTTAAACAAAACCCGACAAATAATGTATTATGTGACTTATCTGATACTGTTTTGAGAAAATCCATTTATGTGCCTCATATGTATGTAGTATTTCCAGTTTGGGGCCTCATTTTACTTCAATAGTTTTCGGTGACATACATATTGACTGTTGAAACACAGTAATAGTGGATCCTGTTCAGTATCTATATAAAGTCCTACTTTCTCTTAATATCATGAAAATGAAAATAGCATTCGGGGCCTCTGTGGTGCGCATACTGATAAAATCGTAGTCCCTGTCGAATATGAATATGGTGGTAACCAGAGTAGTTTGACGGAAAAGAAGCACACAAACAGGTTTACGGATTTTCCACAAAACTGCATGCTTTACCGGTTGCGTTAAATGCTGAACGATGTCTACTGTAATTATAGTAACATAATAGCCAACTGTCGCGATAAATAAACAGCCACAAATTCCACAGGTGGGGATAATATATGTCCAAAATTATGTACATTCTTTATATTGCATAGGAACATGCTCCAACAAACCCGGGGAATGAGTTAATTTCGAGAGGAGGGAAGTATACCGTCATTTTATTATCCCATCGCGTAGCGAACATATGGATGCAAATATCGTCGGTCCGTCCGTCCGTCAGGTTTTCTATTCTGCCATAACTTATTTACCATATGACCGATTGGCTTACAACTTTATACGCATGTGTATTATCATCCGAATTTTCATTCGGAAAACTCATGCTCCCCCCGTGCCCAATGTCAAGGTTAAATAATAACCTGGAAATTTCACATTCAGTAGATGCGTGAGCGTTTGTCAATTTTCCTATAACTTCTTTACCGTACGAGCGACTGGCTTGAAACGTAATATGCATGTTTGTCAGCATCCACATTTCATTCTGTAGATGCATACGCGTTCGTCTATTTTAACATATGCGTGTTTATGATGCACCCAGCACAGTACTGAGATGCATGTCGTTAACTCCGTTCTTGTTTCTTGTTTATTTCTTTAAAACCCGGGGGGGGGGCGTCCCGTCTGTCCTCACCAACTACCCGGTTGGAGGAAGGCATGGATACATGTAGGTGGATAAACTTCGCGGTGTGTATGGTGTGCGGCGTGTTGTAACAAGACAGGCCGGCAAATATTAGTATTGTGACATTTCCACATTTCCCAGATTATGAGTGTCGATTTGATCTGCATCTGTAGTGACGCAAGCCAGTTCAGTTCAAGTGAACCGTATATGTCGTCAGGTTTGGAGAATCACTTTTGAAAGCATCATTAAAATATGCTTCGGACCATAACTATACGTCGGTCGATATATATATATGGGCCGCGCTCTGTGAAAACCAGCCTTAATGACAACGTCATGAAGGGCTGAAAATGACGTCGCAAAGTTACGCATAAATTTACCAACGTCATGTCGGATTTTGACACTTGGAATTCTTGCGCCATTGCAATAAGTTGTCCTATTTATAACCGTACGCTTTACGGCTCACAATTTTAATGTTGGATATGCGTGGCAGAATTGTACAGTTGTTTTCATAGTGGTTCAGATAGTTGTCTTTTTTTTCTTCGGTTTCCTTCAAGGAAATACGTAGTAATTTTGTCGATTATTTTTATACAAATGGGCATATTACATTTATCATTTTTATAATATATTATATGGACGACTTGTGAAATGACATTTGAAACTAAATAACCATACGACCGGTATTTTTAGATAACACATAACAATATCAGTATTATGTAATCATAATGCTAATATTTCTTTTAAACTTTATTTATATATGTATATAACAATTACAAACAAACGCGAGAACAATTGTAGTCGGCGTAGATGGAGGCGTCTGCATGTTTCTTAATTTGGGTTTAAACCGGAATACTCACAGACTTATCCTGTCTGGCGACCACCATCAGCTATACATGTACTTACAACTTTGAGATCGACCCCGGGGCGTGTGTGTGCGCTCTTTAATTACTAATTATACTATACGGTCCCGTTCAGATTAGAGCGGGGTCGGTATTTTCGGCCTTCTAAGACGGAACCGTACACGCGGTACACAGCCAGTTCCGATTTTGGGGTTTCTTTATAGATTACACTGCATTACGCATTTTGACTAGTAACGCTAACCTCCATAATTTGAACGTGACAACCGATTTTCGAAATATGTAGACACACTCGGGTAACACTGCATTCATGTATTCATGACTTAATTATGTATCTACGTAGATCTACATATTGCATGGTCATATTTATGAAAATGTCTTGGTTTACAGACGTCGTTCTATAGAAAACGATTTAATTCGTAATGGCAATACTTCTGCACTGTGTGTCGCAACTTTAAAACTCACGGGGAAATGAACATGCGCAATATAAGATATCAACTTAGGTTTAAACATCTTTACTGATGGGGGTGGTTAGTCCCGACGGCCGGTCGGACCCGGCCCCGCTCTACTTGAAAGTGTGCCCGCAACCGTTACTTTTATTGAAGAAAATATAAACAGTTGACTCATTAACTGTGACACGTATTCTGGATAACATTTGCCACGGATAGAACTGGGCCTAGGTCTTAATTCATTTGATTTACTAGTTCACCGTCGAATCTTTCGAAAATCAACATAAAATAAAATTGGGAAATTGTCAGAAAAATAATTACGCGGCTCCCAACATATCGCATCATGTTGACACTGGGCCAAACATGTTGTATTATTTAGTATTTCGTGTGTTGGTATTGTGTCACAGGCATATTTAGTGCGAACATAATTGTAGCCACCGGGGGCCCGTTTCACAAAACTTCGTACGACTAAAATGTTCGTAAGTGCAAATCTTGGATCGTCTGGAAATTTCAATTGATTGATTTACATTTATTGAGCATAGGCTGCTCAATAAATGTAAATCAAATAATTGTTTACAGGAAAATGTTAATGTGGAATTTACAGACTATCTTAAATTTGTACTTACGAACATTTTAGTATTACGAAGTTTAGTGAAACGGGCCCCAGGGACGTAGCCTACTGATTTGTATCTGTATCTGCAACCACTTGCATGTACCTTCTTATGTCACGTAATTTTAGCGACTTTCAAAAATATCACATTACATCAGCCGTACGATTGCCGTTTGATGACTGTTAAATATTATTTGAATTGACCATTTGTAAATCTGGTTATATGAATGTATGGCATATATTTTATTCAGGCCATTCATTTCTACAGAATTAGTCACAGATTTTTTCAATGTCAAACACCAGTAGCCTATTTCACAAACCTCCGTTAGTCTACTAAACTCGGTTAGTCTGCTAAACTTCAGGCCGTTAGTCGACTAACGGGAAAAACGCATTTCACGAACACGTTAGTCGACTAAGCAAAGTCTACTTTGCTTAGCCTCCTCGTTAGTCGGCTAAACTTTCGGTTAGTCTACTAAGCAAAATAGCAGACGACGGAATTCCAAGATGGCGGCGCCCACGGTTGTTTTGAACGTGGCTTACAAAATCGTTCGTAATGCAAACATGTCAAAAAGTTTAGCAGACTAACGGAGGTTCATGAAATAGGCTACAGGAATGTCGTTTAGTTGTTTGTGTTTGGTCCTTGATGAGTGATGTAATGTATACATCAATAAGTGACGTCACAATTAACTGTTACGTAAATGACGTCAATTAGATTCTGAACTAAATTCTCAAATAATTACAATGTATCTTTCTGACGGTACATGCATATGCATAATCTGTGATAGTTGGCGATAGTAGCAAATTACGAGGTCACATGTCGGCTAATTATATATTTAACATGACGTTACTTTTTTTTCCTTGCGTGATTGACATGGTGCTACAAAAAGTGAGATAAAACAAAAACTATGAAACATATTTGCATTTTCTTTTCAGTATATTGTTTGTGAAAGGTGTCCGCATCCAATGTTAAAAAGTGCAAATTGAAAATTTTGTCATTAAGGCCGGTTTTCGCAGAGCGCGGCCCATATATATATCTATACAATGTATGCTATATCTTGCGATCAATGTGTATACAGATCGGTCATAGAAACATCCAGTCATCATGTCTGTGTGATAAATGAATGATAAACACATGTAAACGTCTGATAACAAATATTATCCAAATATTCGTCTTGGGACAAACTAAAAAAATATAGGGCGGCCATGTTGTATTTGAGTTCCAGGCCATTGCGAAAGAGGGTTATACTGCTGAATTTGTTGTTTATGTGTCATAGAAGGTAACCACACTGTCAAACCAAAAATAGGCCGCCGATCACATATCACCCCCATTTTGCACTTTGGCGCCCCGGGTAATTACGCATTTTTATCAGGTAACCTGCCCTGTATTGACCGAATACGTCATTGACGACCTGATGCAAACATCCGGATGATTGCAACGAAGTGAAAACTGACGTTCCACTGGTCGGATGACGTCATGTGACGTTACAGAATGATGTCAGTGTAATGACGCAACGTAAACAAGCCCGCGTTTTGTACATAGTTAACGACGTCATTTGTGGTATAGAACGTTACCTGATAAATAGAATACCGGGCTATTGTCTTTTAATATCAACTTTATCAGACTCGACTCGGAAACAGTAGGAATTCCTCGGAGAATTCCTACCCGTTTCCTAGCCTTGCCTGATAAACTTCAAATCAAAAGACACACGCCTGGTATTCTCTATATCATGAGTCGTGGCGCGAGTACAGAGGTGGTATAACCTGTAAAACGACACACAGCTCCATCCACAACCAGCAGTGTACGGTCCGCAGGTGGCTATACACACAAATCACTAGCACAAACGCAAACTAATTCATGGAGCCGAGTTGCTAAGCTTGCCAAAATTAAGCTCAACCCACATAGTTACTGTTGCTACCTGGCCACGAGCTATCTCCAAAATGGCGGCCAACATGCAGCATCCCAATGCTAGCACGGATTCATTAGAACAAATTCCAGCAAATGTATCGGTATTGTTCTTACCTAGAAGTTTGAAATTAGACCACAAGACCATCCCCGTCGGAAGCACCACAAACACATATTGAGCAAACGCCCGATATTTTACAGATATGCGAAATGAAAATTAGCAATATTCGATAGAAATGTGCAAGAGCGGGACACTCCAAGAGAAGAACGTACAAGTCCTTCCTCCAAGGACAGACCCAGACTCGAACATATGGCGACTACGATGAAAATATGCTATAATCGTAATCAGTTCGAGCTGTATTCAATTTAAATAACGTTATATACACTGCCGTGTACATGGCGAATTGACAAGCACACCGGGCTACGAACTACCGACCGCTGGAATGTAACGCAGGCACACCTATGTTTGGATACCTGAGATTGTCATGATATAAATCATGAATTATTCACATTTAACTCAACGCGATATTACAGACATATACCGAGGTATGTTGCGTTAAATGAACGACTATCGGCAACCAGGGTCACCTTGATACGGAAATCCATTAGGGCCACTTATATTTTCTTCAATTTTCAAGTTCTTTTCATGAATTTTCAAGATCTTACTGGAATAGCCCGTGTTATATATTTAGGTAGAAATGATTGATAACTGCAATAACACCGGTCACGTGACTTAGCTTTAGACTGTCCGTGGTCCTCTTACACAACCACCTGCACTACTCTTACCAATATTTGAATTGATTTTTATTTCAAAATACTTGAATATTGTGCTTGAAATCAAGCAGCACTGGTTGAGCCTGGGCTATGTGTTTTGAAACGTTTAAACCTTGTCAAGATTAACGCAGGCGGTTGTGTACGACCAATCTGCAGCAATTATCGGTGTCGAGTATGTTTGTCATGGTATCAAATTGCCAAGTATACAACACCTCACGGCCCGCCGGATTTGTACTTAAAGGTTAGAAGATACCAAATGGTGCGAAATCGCCAAGGGTGTATGCAAAAGTAGTCCGGTATAAAAAAAAGGTGCGGTTGTTTTGAGGTCACAGATACCGTTTGCTTGCAAATCTTGACCTATTACTACCCAGTTTCACTTGAGGAACATTTTGGGGTGCCTTTAACACCAGTGTTCAGCATATGTGTAGCATTTAAAAGAAAACACTGAACCTGTTGGTCACTTGATGTAAACGGAGTTTCCGTGGCCAAAAGATGTACACAATATTGGAGGACATGACAAGGTTGGATTTTTCTTTCTTAGGAGTAAGTGAACCTATTGTTTAGTTCATGCAGAACCAGTACAGACTGGCTGCAGGTCATGTACAAGTGGTTCCCACACCATCCATACGAATAGTGAAAGTAGGAGAGACTGGCCTTATTGGATGGCATTCGGTTACATTATATAGTAAAACTATTTGGTGGTGTCTAACCTAAAGGTACATATGCCCACGCAGTAGGTTATAATATAGTGAGACAGACAACTTTGTATATTCTGTACGTATGCCACTTTCTGGCAAAATAAACATTCATTCACCATTACACCACGTATATTGATAGGCATTATTATACATTTTATAACAGACGAAAATGTTCACACTAATATCCAGGGCGATAACCGTGTTTCCTTAAACTGTTAACGAACTTTACTATTTATTCTCTGAACTTATTTTGCATGTGCAATGATCATACTTTATAATCTGTCGAAAATATTTGTTTTCATGTGACGCATTTCATTATTATAAATAAGTAAAAAATATCATGCCTCATTTGCATATGAAAATAGCCTGATAACACCGCGCGTCACTATCAGTAAAATAAATATGATTAAATGATTATATCTGTTTTGCGGGCACTTGTAATTTTTAGAACAGGCGGAAGAGTGACACAATTATACACTTATTTAATTCCTTTTGTGCTTACTGAGTGGGCATGTACCTTTAATATACGGACAACATGTAACTAACTAAAGGTAGTATCTCACTGGGCTGCGACAGCTCGCGACTAGTTGGAGACACACAATTGACACCTGCAATTTGAATAACCTGACCTGGGACCACACCTGCCAGGTCCATACTAGAATAACATGACCTAGGACCACACCTGCCAGGTCCATACTAGAATAACCTGACCTGTCACACCTGCCATGGTCCATCATCATATACAACCTGACATGGGGCGACACCTGCCAGGTCCATATTATAATAACCTGGGGCCACACCTGTCAGGTCCATACTAGAATACATGACCTGGGTCCACACCTGTCAGGTTCATACCAGAATAACCTGACCTGGGGCCACACCTGTCAGGTCATACTAGAATAACCTGACATGGGGCTACACCTGCCAGGTCCATATTAGAATAACCTGGGGCCACACCTGTCATATCCATACTAGAATACATGACCTGGGTCCACACCTGGCAGGTCCATACTAGAATAACCTTACCTGGGGCCACACCTGTCAGGTCATACTAGAATAACCTGACCTGGGGCCACACCTGCCAGGTCTATACTAGAATAACCTGACCTGGGACCACACCTGACAGGTCATACTAGAATAACTTGACGTGGGGCCACACCTGACAGGTCATACTAGAATAACTTGACCTGGGGCCACACCTGCCAGGTCCATACTACAATATCCTGACCTGGGGCCACACCTGCCAGGTCCATACTACAATAACCTGACATGGGGCCACACCTGTCAGGTCCATACTACAATAACCTGACATGGGGCCACACCTGTCAGGTCCATACTAGAATACATAACCTGGGTCCACACCTGTCAGGTCCATACTAGAATAACCTGACCTGGGGCCACACCTGCCAGGTCCATACTAGAATAACCTGACATGGGGCCACACCTGCCGGGTCCATACTAACCTGATCTGGAGCCACACCTGCCAGGTCCATACTATAATAACCTGATCTGGAGCCGCACCTGCCAGGTCCAATAATATAATAACCTGAACTGGTGCCACACCTGCCAGGTCCATACTAGAATAACCTGACATGGGGACACCACCTGCCGGGTCCATACTAACCTGATCTGGAGCCACACCATGCCAGGGTCCATACTAGAATAACAACCTGACCTGGGGCCACACCTGCCAGGTCCATACTACAATAACCTGACATGGGGCCACACCTGTCAGGTCCATACTAGAATAACATGACCTGGGGCCAACCTGGCATGGGGCCAACACCTCCAGGAACCTAGAATAACCTGGCATGGGGCCACACCTGCCGGGTCCATACTAACCTGATCTGGGGCCACACCTGCCAGGTCCATACTATAATAACCTGAACTGGGGCCACACCTGCCAGATCCATACTACAATAACCTGACCTGTGGCCACACCTGTCAGGTCCATACTAGAATAACCTGTACTAGGGGCCACACCTGTCAGGTCCATACTATAATAACCTGACCTGGGCCACACCTGCCAGGTCCATACTAGAATAAACCTGACTCCTGGGGCCACCACCTGCCAGGTCTATACTACAATGGGCCACACCTGGCCGGGTCCATACTAACCTGATCTGAGCCACTCCTGCAGGTCCAATACTAGAAATATACCTGACCTGGGGCCAACACCTGCCAGTCCATACTACATAACCTGACATGGGGGCCACACCTGTCAGTTCCAACTAGAATTAACATGACCTGAGGGCCACACCTGCCAGTCCATACTAGACTAACCTGGCATGGGGCCACACCTGCCGGGTCCCATACTAACCCTGATCAGGGCCACATCCTGCCAGCTCCATACAATAATAACCTTGAACTGGGTGTGCCACACCTGGCCAGATCCATACTAAAATAACCTGACCTGTGGCAACACCTGGCAGGTCCATACTAGAATAACCTGTACTAGGGGCCACACCTGTCAGGTCCATACTATAATAACCTGACCTGGGGCCACACCTGCCAGGTCCATACTAGAATAACCTGACCTGGGGCCACACCTGCCAGGTCCATACTACAATAACCTGACCTGGGGCCACACCTGCCAGGTCCATACTAGAATAACCTGGCATGGGGCGACACCTGCCAGGTCCATATTAGAATAACCTGGGGCCACACCTGTCAGGTCCTTACTAGAATACATGACCTGGGTCCACACCTGTCAGGTCCATACCAAAATAACCTGACCTGGGGCCACATCTGTCAGGTCCATACTAGAATACATAACCTGGGTCCACACCTGTCAGGTCCATACTAGAATAACCTGACCTGGGGCCACACCTGCCAGGTCCATACTAGAATAACCTGACATGGGGCCACACCTGCCGGGTCCATACTAACCTGATCTGGAGCCACACCTGCCAGGTCCATACTATAATAACCTGAACTGGTGCCACACCTGCCAGGTCCATACTACAATAACCTGACCTGGGGCCACACCTGCCAGGTCCATACTACAATAACCTAACCTGGAGCCACACCTGCCAGGTCCATACTAGAATAACCTGACCTGGGGCCACACCTGCCAGGTCCATATTAGAATAACCTGACCTGGGGCCACACCTGCCAGGCCCATACTAGAATAACCTGACCTGGGGCCACACCTGCCAGGTACATACTAGAATAACCTGACCTGGGGCCACACCTGCCAGGTCCATACAACACCAAGGTCCCGTGGCCCCTTCCTCTGTTCTGTGTCTACACGGTTTGCAAGTGGAATGGAAATGTTAATGTAAACGGTTTGGGATTCTTCTTATTCTCGTCGGTCACCATATAATAATAGTATGGTGTAATTACATGATTATGTGGTTTGTTAAAAAGCGCCTAAGGTCCAGTATCACCGA
>JAQRGA010001536.1:0-10245 GCA_029237695.1 Conchocele bisecta
AGATGATGTCACATACATATGTACTGTATTTATAGTTAGTTGCATACGTAATACAGTCAGAATAGAACACAGGTATCCCAGAGATGACGTCACATACATATGTACTGTATTTATATTTAGTTGCATCTAGTCTCCTAGATTGGATCGAAACATTTAACACATAACGGCCCAATGAAAATACGGTCTGAAGACGCCCATGACATCATGTGTAAACCCAATTACTACATACACAAAATAAATAGGACGTAGTACGAGACAAACTCATATAAATATTGAAAATAGACCATATATCGATTCAAATTTGTACAATAATGTTTACAGAATCATTTATGTTTTTATTTTGAGTATTTATTGCAATTCCGAGACTGTCTTCAATTACGCAAATATCAGTCCGCCGAAAGTTTCACTCCGACGGACATTTGTCGTTTCAACACGTTGCCGTTTTCAAGAAATTCTTGATCACTGGATTATTAAACAAATATTCCAATCACTATCAACTGTCATATGTTTGGGGAAGAATCAACAACATACGAGGTAAATAGTTTGCTGTCAATTACATGTGTTTTTTTTAAATAATAATGTTCGGCCAACTGATTTACAGACGCCCCTTACACAACTCGTCCCACAAATTTACGCAAATTTGATAAAACTGGATAACACTTGAAATAAACTAGAAATGGACGCTTGTCGACAAGCGCATGTGTATCCCCCTCCCCAGATACACAAGTAGTTTGAAAAAAGGGTGATCGAGTTATGCTCCGGAGACAAAATCGGTGACGGACAAAGGGAGATAACTAAACAATTAGTGATGCAAGAGTTGTCATTCTTGCGCGACACACCTTTAGGATCTATGAATGTGTGAAGCTACTGGAGCGCAGAATTATTTGTTAATAGTCCTATATTTATGTACATATATCTGCACAGGTGCACATAATGCCACAATATTTTCAACACAATTGACGGAAATGTAATATAGAATGTAAATAAAAAAAATAATGCTCGCTACTGGAGCCGAGAATTTTTTTAATATTATAGTCCTATATTTATCTACATATATCTGCACAGGTCCACATACTGCCACAATATTGTCAACACAGTTTATAGGTAAATGTAATAATTTAGCTGTATAAATTACCTGTAATAAGTTAGTGGTCAGTTAAAAAATTGAAAAAGAATGTAAAAAAAAAAATTAAAAAAAAAAATAAAAAAAATTTGAACAAAAAAAAAAAAAATAAAAATAATAATGCTTGCTACTGGAGCCCAGATTTTTTTTTAATAGTCCTATATTTATCTACATATATCTGCACAGGTCCACATAATGCCACAATATTTTCAACACAGTTTACGGAAATGTAATATACAATTTTTTTTTTTTTAAAAATAATGCTCGCTACCCAGGAGCCCAGAATTTTTGTTAATAGTCCTATATTTATCTACATATATCTGCACAGGTCCACATAATGCCACAATATTGTCAACACAGTTTACGGAAATGTAATAATGTACCTGTATAAATTACCTGTAATAAGTTAGTGGTCAGTTAAAAAATTGAAAAAGAATGTAAAAAAAAAAATGGAAAAAAAAAATTAAATTAAAAAAAAGAAAAAGAATAATGCTCCCTACTGGAGCCCAGAATGTTTTTTAAGTATTGTCCTATATTTATCTACATATATATATACACAGGTCCACATATTCCCACAATATTTTCAACACAGTTTACGGAAATGTAATATAATCATTTACCTGTATACATTACCTGTAAGTTGTCAGTGGTCAGTTGCACATGCTAGCACATGCACAGGTGAATAGTCTGTATATAGCACTTACCACCTTATGCTACTAGACAAAAATTGAAAAATAATTTGAAAAAAAAAATGAAAAAAAAAAAATGGAAAAAAAAAGTTTAAAAATAATAATGCTTGCTACTGGAGCACAGAATTTTTTTTTAATAGTCCTATATTTATCTACATATCTGCACAGGTCCACATAATGCCACAATATTTTCAACACAGTTTACGGAAATGTAATATAATCATTTACCTGTATAAATTACCTGTAAGTGGTCAGTGGTCAGTTGCACATGCTAGCACATGCACAGGTGAATAGTCTGTATATAGCACTTACGACCTTATGTTACTAGACAAAAATTGAAAAATTATTTGAAAAAAAAAAATGAAAAAAAAAAAGAAAAAAAAAAAGAAGAATAAAAAAAAAAAAAAAAAAAATAATAATGCTTGCTATTGGAGACCAGATTTTTTTTAAATAGTCCTATATTTATCTACGTCTATCTGCACAAGTCCACATAATGCCACAATATTTTCAACACAGGACCCAATGTAGTAATTTACCTTTAGACCACTGCCAAGCAATATAGTCCAATCATATTGGAGTATTTCGTCCGTATATATCCCATATACAGACGAAATGATCCTATCTATTAAACGTGCAGGCACGTGAAGCACACCTCAAGCGACCGAACCCAATTTTGACGCTGAAATTTGAGAAAGTCATCTTTATCGCCATACGTAATGTGTGTAACATAATTTTTATTCATTTTCATAATTAGAGTAAATGAGCTCGAAAAAAGTCGTCCATTTTTTTAATTTTCATTCCAGTGAAATTACCACCAACTTTCGAGCACATTTACTCCAAATATAAAAATGAATCACATTTATTTTACACAAATAACGTATGGCGATAAACATGTTTTCTCAAATGTCGGCGTCTGTTCTCTCGTACCGATATATGTGACGCGTCATGACAAATCGTGCCCAATTGGGGCTGCGATCAGCGTAGCCCCAGATCAGCCTGCTCATCCGCACAGTCTGATCATGGTCTACGCTGTTCGCTGTTCGTCATAGGAACATTCATAGTGCTTTTAATAATTGCGCACATGTTCTCATGACACGCCACATATGTGAAGCGTCACGACAAAATGTGCCTAGATAGGATGCGACCAGTGTAGCCCCATCAGCCCGACCATACGCATAGTCTGATCAGGGTCTACACTGTTCGTGGACATTTCACATAATATGTCAGTGACGCGCTTTTGCGATGTTAAAATGGGCGGGACAGAATAAGATGAAAATAGAAAAATAAGTCAATTAACAGTTTTATTGAAGTATGTCTTCCATGCCGCCAATTCAATTTTTACCTTCCAATTTGTATCAACGTATTTGGCCCAACGTATCCATAGCACACTATATAGAAGTACACAGTAAAACTGTGGCGCACATGTGTAATGAATGATTGTGAGAGTACAATGTACATGTAGCATTGAGTTGCACGGGGAAGTCTGACGTATGGAGTACTCAGGTGCGTAGCTGTGCATTTTGGCATGGTCGAGACCGGGTCATTTTCACTAGCGGTGTATGACTAAAACGTCCAATTTCAATGAACGTGTGCTGACCAATTCGACTACATTACTTCCATTTGCTTCAAATGAAAAATATTACGTTCATACATGTATGTTATCTGTGACGCTTCCAATTGTCGTGAAATGGAATACATTTCCGTTTTGTATACCCAAAATAAAATAGTTAGATACGCACCTGAAAGTCACGTGGTCTAAGTCAGATAGACACTTCGTGGAGTTGGACACGAGATATATCACTCGACCTAACGGTCTCGTGATATATCTCGTATCCAACTCCACTCAGTGTCTATCCTATACGTATAAATTAACTGGTCAACAGTGGTCAAGCACTGGACATCTGCACATGCTAGCCCATGCTAGCACATGGTTCTCCCAGTCTCTATTGTTCTCTCTACAGGTAAGGTGTACAGAGCACACGAGAAAAGGTGTACAGAGCAGACGAGAAAAACAGGTCTTCATGCATTGTAGTAGTTTGTAGAGTGCGCAAAACAAAAAATAAAAAAGGGAGAAAAACTCAAAAATTAGCTACGCAAGAGTTGTCATTCTTGTGCGCGACACACCTCCGGGTCGTGGTCTATGCATGTGTGAAGTTTCATGAAAATATTCCAAAGGGTGGTCGAGTTATGCTCCGGACAGGAAATCAGTGAGCGAAAACAAAAAAGGGAGATAACTCAAAAATTAGCTATGCAAGAGTTGTCATTCTTGTGCACGACACACCTTCGGTTCATGGTCTAATTGAATGTGTTAAGTTTCATAAAAATATTCCAAAGGTGGTCGAGTTATGGTCAATCAGTGCGCAAAACAAAAAAGGGAGATAATTCAAAAATTAGCTATGCAAGAGTTGTCATTTCTTGTGCGCGACACACCTTCGGGTCGTGGTCTATGCATGTGTGAAGTTTCATGAAAATATTCCAAAGGGTGGTGGAGTTATGCTCCGGACACGAAATCAGTGCGAGAAACAAAAAAGGGAGATAACTAAAAAATTAGCTATGCAAGAGTTGTCATTCTTGCGCACGACACACCTTCGGGTCGTGGTCTATGCATGTGTGAAGTTTCATGAAAATATTCCAAAGGGTGTTCGAGTTATGCTCCGGACAAGAAGTGTCTGCGGCGGACACAGACGAGGACGCGGACGCGGACACGGCGCGCTGTCAAATCCATAGTATCCCCCGACAGAACAAATCCAGAGCGACGTTGTTGACATTGTTGTCTACTGACAGTACTGTGTAGAGAGCGTGTGTTTGTAAACAATGCAGACGACATTTGGAAGCCAATACACAAAAAGTAGTTCCGGCAGTGTGTGACATGTCAGCCGTGTGAGATAGCCGTGTGAGACAGAAAAATCCCACATGGGCGTGGCTTCGGAAATAACATTGAAATGGACTCTGGGTATGCGAGAAAGGTGTATAGCGGATTAGTGACTGAAATAGACTGGCTTCAGCGTAAAGATACGAGAGTTCCTAGACTCGCCATTTCTGATGATGTTAAAATAAAATAAAGAAACCATGCACTGTGTTTATCTGTGTTCGTAATATTTATATTTATACAGCCACAATATCACACAGGTATCCCAGAGATGATGTCACATACATATGTACTGTATTTATATTTAGTTGCATACATAATACAGCCAGAATAACACAGGTATCCCAGAGATGACATCACATACATATGTAATGTATTTATATTTAGTTGCATATGTAATACAGTCAGAATAGAACACAGGTATCCCAGAGATGACGTCACATACATATGTACTGTATTTATATTTAGTTGCATACGTAATACAGCCAGAATAGCACACAGGTATCCCAGAGATGACGTCACATACATATGTACTGTATTTATATTTAGTTGCATACGTAATACAGTCAGAATAGCTCACAGGTATCCCAGAGATGACGTCACATACATATGTACTGTATTTATATTTAGTTGCATACGTAATACAGTCAGAATAGCTCACAGGTATCCCAGAGATGACGTCACATACATATGTACTGTATTTATATTTAGTTGCATACGTAATACAGTCAGAATAGCACACAGGTATCCCAGAGATGACGTCACATACATATGTACTGTATTTATATTTAGTTGCATACGTAATACAGTCAGAATAGCACACAGGTATCACAAGAGATGACGTCACATACATATGTACTGTATTTATATTTATGTTGCATACGTAATACAGTCAGAATAGCTCACAGGTATCCCAGAGATGACGTCACATACATATGTACTGTATTTATATTTAGTTACATACGTAATACAGTCAGAATAGCACACAGGTATCCCAGAGATGACGTCACATACATATGTACTGTATTTATATTTAGTTGCATACGTAATACAGTCAGAATAGCTCACAGGTATCCCAGAGATGACGTCACATACATATGTACTGTATTTATATTTAGTTGCATACGTAATACAGTCAGAATAGCACAAAGGTATCCCAGAGATGACGTCACATACATATGTACTGTATTTATACATAGTTGCATACGTAATACAGTCAGAATAGCACACAGGTATCACAGAGATGACGTCACATACATAAGTACTGTATTTATATTTAGTTGCATACGTAATACAGCCAGAATAGCACACAGGTATCCCAGAGATGACGTCACATACATACAGTTGTTTCTGTCAAAATGTTCCGGGTTTATACGTGTACAAAGTGTTGTGCGTTGCGTATCCGTGGAGTTTCCGTTAGTTGCGTTTCAAACCGTGTGTCGTCTACGTGTAATACGTTTTCGCCCATGCATTGCGTTTCCCCACTCTTGCGCATGCGCGAAAGTCGAACAAACCATGTTCAACGCATTGAGTTTCAAAAGCGTGTAATCCGTGTACAACGGTTGTAAACGTATACGAAGGTTGTAAACAACGCATTGAGTTTCAAAAGCGTGTAATCCGTGTACAACGGTTGTAAACGTATACGACGGTTTGTAAACGTATACAACGCTAAGGTAAACCGTTTAAACGATTTAACGCTTTCTTTGACGAACGGTTACACGCTTCTACATGTACACAGCACCGTACAGATTGAAACCGTGTTATACGTATAACACGTTTCCACGGGTTTTAACGCATTACACGTTTTGGTATGCCAACCGTGTATCGCGTAGAATGCGCATGCTCAGATCGTTCTTCGTGTGTGTGTATATACTTTAGATAGGTCCCAAAATCCGCACCTGTGCACATAGATGTCCATTTGTAACCACATATAGTAACCCTAACCCTAACCAAAGGTGCGGATGTTGGGCCATATATGCTAGACTCACTGCAGGGCTTCTAAAAAAAAATTTCAGTTTTCCGGTTCTGGACCGATTTTTGAACTCTCAGACCGATTGAGATTTGAAAACTAGTCTTAAAAATCGGTCCGAGAAAAATTGCCAGTCGGCTGCTATTTCGCTATAAACCTTGTAAATTTACCGGTTTTTGACCACCAGTAATTTATGACACATATCCGCGGGCCATATCCGTGTTAAACCAGTGTGCAGCTCGCTGTGTATTCAGTTTCTCCAAATATCGATTAATCTTACCACACGCGTGGGACTAAGAGTATTCCATATATACTCCGGTGTGTGACAGGGATATTCCACCCGAGTGGTCAGAATATGTTGTCAGAAACGAGGCTTTGCCGAGTTTCTGACGACATATTCTGACCACGAGGGTGGAATATCCTTAGTCACACACCGGAGTATATCTGGAATACTTTTTCTCGCATACCTACTAAGTCCAGAATCATGTTTAGCCATAGTACGCCATCAACGAACCACCATAGTATAATACTAACTTTTTTTCTTTATATGCTATCTCCAATACAACCACTCAATCGCATTACCCGTATCAACACAGTTTACACCAACAAATTAAGAGTCTCCTAGATTGGATCGAAACATTTAACACATAACGGCCCAATGAAAATACGGTCTGAAGACGCCCATGACATCATGTGTAAACCCAATTACTACATACACAAAATAAATAGGACGTAGTACGAGACAAACTCATATAAATATTGAAAATAGACCATATATCCTCGATTCAAATTTGTACAATAATGTTTACAGAATCATTTTATTGTTTTTATTTTGAGTATTTATTGCAATCCGAGACGCTGTCTTCAATTACGCAAATATCAGTCCGCCGAAAGTTTCACTCCGACGGACATTTGTCGTTTCAACACGTTGCCGTTTTCAAGAAATTCTTGATCACTGGATTATTAAACAAATATTCCAATCACTATCAACTGTCACTATACATATGTTTGGGGAAGAATCAACAACATACGAGGTAAATAGTTTGCTGTCAATTACATGTGTTTTTAAATAATAATGTTCGGCCAACTGATTTACAGACGCCCCTTACACAACTCGTCCCACAAATTTACGCAAATTTGATAAAACTGGATAACACTTGAAATAAACTAGAAATGGACGCTTGTCGACAAGCGCATGTGTATCCCCCTCCCCAGATACACAAGTAGTTTGAAAAAAGGGTGATCGAGTTATGCTCCGGAGACAAAATCGGTGACGGACAAAGGGAGAGTAACTAAACAATTAGTGATGCAAGAGTTGTCATTCTTGCGCGACACACCTTTAGGATCTATGAATGTGTGAAGCTACTGGAGCGCAGAATTATTTGTTAATAGTCCTATATTTATACATATATCTGCACAGGTTGCACATAATGCCACAATATTTTCAACACAATTTGACGGAAATGTAATATAGAATGTAAATAAAAAAAATAATGCTCGCTACTGGAGCCGAGAATTTTTTTTAATATTATAGTCCTATATTTATCTACATATATCTGCACAGGTCCACATACTGCCACAATATTGTCAACACAGTTTAGGTAAATGTAATAATTTAGCTGTATAAATTACCTGTAATAAGTTAGTGGTCAGTTAAAAAATTGAAAAAGAATGTAAAAAAAAAAAATTAAAAAAAAATTGAAAAAAAAGTTGAAAAATAAAAAATAATAATGCTTGCTACTGGAGCCCACCCAGAATTTTTTTTTAATAGTCCTATATTTATCTACATATATCTGCACAGGTCCACATAATGCCACAATATTTTCAACACAGTTTACGGAAATGTAATATACAATTTTTTTTTTAAAAAATAATGCTCGCTACTGGAGCCCAGAATTTTTTGTTAATAGTCCTATATTTATCTACATATATCTGCACAGGTCCACATACTGCCACAATATTGTCAACACAGTTTACGGAAATGTAATAATGTACCTGTATAAAATTACCTGTAATGTTAGTGGTCAGTTAAAAATTGAAAAAAGAATGTAAAAAAAAAATGGAAAAAAAAATTAAATTAAAAAAAAGAAAAAGAATAATGCTCCCTACTGGAGCCCAGAATGTTTTTTAATAGTCCTATATTTATCTACATATCATATATACACAGGTCCACATATTCCCACAATATTTTCAACACAGTTTACGGAAATGTAATATAATCATTTACCTGTATACATTACCTGTAAGTTGTCAGTGGTCAGTTGCACATGCTAGCACATGCACAGGTGAATAGTCTGTATATAGCACTTACCACCTTATGCTACTAGACAAAAATTGAAAAATAATTTGAAAAAAAAATGAAAAAAAAAAAAATGGAAAAAAAAAAGTTTAAAAATAATAATGCTTGCTATTGGAGCACAGAATTTTTTTTTAATAGTCCTATATTTATGTACATATCTGCACAGGTCCACATAATGCCACAATATTTTCAACACAGTTTACGGAAATGTAATATAATCATTTACCTGTATTAAATTCCTGTAAGTGGTCAGTGTCAGTTGCACATGCTAGCACATGCACAGGTGAATAGTCTGTATATAGCACTTACGACCTTATGTTACTAGACAAAAATTGAAAAATAATTTGAGAAAAAAAAATGAAAAAAAAAATATGAAGAATGAAAATGAAAAAAAAAAACAAAAAAAAAAAATGAAAAAAAAAAAAAAAAAAAAAAAATGAAAAAAAAAAGTTTAAAAATAATAATGCTTGCTATTGGAGACCAGATTTTTTTTTAATAGTCTATATTATCTACGTCTATCTGCACAAGTCCACATAATGCCACAATATTTTCAACACAGGACCCAATGTAGTAATTTACCTGTATAAATTAACTGGTCAACAGTGGTCAAGCACTGGACATCTGCACATGCTAGCCCATGCTAGCACATGGTTCTCCAGTTTCTATTGTTCTCTCTACAGTAAGGTGTACAGAGCACACGAGAAAAGGTGTACAGAGCAGACGAGAAAACAGGTCTTCATGCATTATTGTCCAGTTTGTAGAGTGCGCAAAACAAAAAAGGGAGAAAACTCAAAAATTAGCTACGCAAGAGTTGTCATTCTTGTGCGCGACACACCTCCGGGTCGTGGTCTGCATGTGAAGTTTCATGATCCAAAGTGGTGAGTGCTTTCCGGACGATCAGAGCGAAAACAAAAAAAGGGAGATAACTAAAAAATTAGCTATGCAGAGTTGATTCTTGTGCACGACACACCATCGGTTCGTGTCCTAATTGAATGTTAAGTTTCATAAAAATATCCAAAGGGTGGTCGAGTTAAATGGTCATCGTGCGCGAAAACAAAAAAAGGGAGATAACTCTAAAAAATTAGCTATGCAAGAGTTGTCATTCTTGTGCACGACACACCTCGGTTCGTGGTCTATTGCATGTGTGAAGTTTCATAAAAATATTCCAAAGGGTGGTCGAGTTATGCTCCCGGACACGAATCAGTGCGAGAAACAAAAAAGGGAGATAACTCAAAAATTAGCTATGCAAGAGTTGTCATTCTTGCGCGCGACACACCTTCGGGTCGTGGTCTATGC
>JAQRGA010001537.1:0-13814 GCA_029237695.1 Conchocele bisecta
GAAAAAACAAGAATGACAAACCGAGATATTTAATAGCCTACCTAGATAAACCCGTCCTATGCCTATATAGACATATATTAATAGAACATATATTATATAGAACAGTGTATTATATTGTGTTTTTGTTGTAAAAACTGGCATTCAATTCAGCCCGAATTGGTCTTTACAATGCAGCAGAATTCAGCAAATTGCATCCTCATAAAAAATAATCTCCGGCGGGGGAGGCATGCACCCGGACCCCGCGAGCTAGGCCTCGTTCGCTACTCTCGCTCGTCATTTGTTTCCCGGGCCTGCGCATCATTTGCCTCCTCGGAATAGCCTCGTTTCTTATGATTTCAGTAAACTCGTTAACCCTTAGATCGCTACACACAACAATTGTCGTCTGTTGTTGCTTTTCTATCTTGCATTATTTCTCAATAAAAACATGGTTTGACAGAACTACAAAATCATTTCCAATAGCAATGATTCTGAAATGCTGTCAAACCATGTTGTAAATTATTCTAAAGTGCTGTCAAAGCTGGTTTTTGATGATATAAATGGAAAATAGAAAATAAACAGCAGACGACAAAAAAAATAAGATAGCGGTGTAATGGTTAAATAAGTACCATATCAAATCATCACTTATGTACGATCCTCAATATACACGGTATCACCGGAAAGTCTCGGATTGTAGGGTCCGCTGCAGGGTTATTTCACGACCCTGATCCAGATGACCCAGACGAGTTGACGATGCCTCCAACTGATGACCAGTGTGTCGTGAAGATCGTCCTTGACATACAGATACCTATCTTCTACCGTCGGTTTGATACGTTCTATGTAAGTGTTACCCATTCCAACACATCGTACTCCAATCACAATCGTGCTTGTTGTTTCATCAAGATCGATCGACAAGTATGTTGACAGTGTCATATTCGAGCCCTCTCATCAGGTGCTGCACTGTTTTGGATAGTTTCTCAAGTGAGTAAAATAGAGTGGAACATCTCTAAACAGAACAACCTCGATTTATTCAATTATAACGGGTTTCACTGTCAAATATCGCCGGTGTGTATCAGAATTCATGATTGCAATGGAAACAGACACGTGTTTCAGTGCTCTTACATCAGAATTACAGAGAAACATCTCTAAACCGGACACCGTGGTGACCTTCCAGGGTGTCCAGCTTAGAGAGGTTTCATTGTATTAAATACTAGTTTTATTTCTGCATAATGTCATACAGGGAATACCACGCACTTGTATTAGGGATCAAATTTATCTGACAAGGCAATTAAAGGCGTAGACATCCCGAGGCTTGATATCAAAAGACACGAGCTACGGGGCGCCAAGTGGGACATGGCTCAATTTTGTCAACAAAATTCATTTTTGTGCCACAAAATTCAATTCTGTGTCACAAAATTCACTTTTGTGCCACAGAATTCAATTCAGTGTCACAAAATTCAATTCTGTGTCACAAAATTCACTTTTGTGCCACAAAATTCAATTCTGTGTAACAAAATTCAATTCTGTGTCAAAAAAAAATTCACTTTTGTGCCACAAAATTCAATTCTGTGTCACAAAATTCAATTCTGTGTCACAAAATTCACTTTCGTGCCACAAAATTCAATTCTGTGTCACAAAATTCAATTCTGTCAATTCTGCACACGCATGTAAGAAGGACTACCATTGGTCAGAAACTGCACTGGAGAAATGGGTCACGGTCGCCGATCTACACATTCAATGTCGATGATTCATTTCTCATTCTGCCGATGATTCATTTCTCATTCTGCCATTTTGCTTCAACTATCTCCAAACAGTCAAACGTTGACAAACCCATTCGTATTTAAACTCATTTGCGTTATAATTGTACACATAATTCATGTACATGTAGATCTCCCGCGAGTACTGACGTCATTTATTGTGTATCGCAAGGTACATCTGCCCCAGTTAAATCAATAATACACGCGCTGTGGCCTGTGTTCTGACTGCTGTCTGTGTTTGTAAACAGAATGTGTGTATTGGGCCATTTGAGGAAACCATTTGTAGTATTTGTGTAGATACCATGGATACTAAGATGGTGTATACTGTAAATAATGCATGTAGACACATATTTGCGAACACGTAACTTCGCAACTAGTAGACATAGATCCATTACCATTTGTTTCACAAGGTTAGATCTACTGTTTGAATACGACGTCATCTAATGTCATTTTCGAGCATAAAACGTTACCTGATAAATAGAATACCAGGCTAGTGTATTTTAATATCAAGTTTATCAGGCTCGGCTCGGAAACGGTAGGAATTCCTCGACAAGCCTCGCAATTCCTACGCGTTTCCTAGCCTTGCCTGATAAACTTGATATCCAAATACACTAGCCTGGTATTCTCTATATATGGGCATGCTCTCAGGTCTAGCTATGTCCCGGCTACTTTATGTTTGACCCTGTTAACATAATTGAGGGAAAATTTTGAATATTTTTCTTATTTCTCCTTCAAAGTATATATGTTTATATGGTGTGACCACTCATTTGTAATCATAATATAACCAAAATAACTGTCCATAAAGAAGTATAATATTGATATATTGGGTTATATTTTCGCATTGAAATATTTAAACCTGCAAGTGTACTCCACCATCTAGTAAAATGGACTAAGACCGATCTCAACCAATCAACGTAGAGATGACATAGACTATCCTACGCAAACTAATTTTTGTGGACAAAAATGAATTCTGTCCCACAAAACTGAATTTTCTTCACAAAACTCAATTCTGTCTTACAAAATTGAATCCTTTATAACAAAAATGAATTTTGTATACGAAACGTATGCAGAATTGAATTTTGTGACACAGAGTTGACAGAATTGAATTTTGTGAAACAGAATTGAATTTTGTGACACAGAATTGAATTTTGTGATTTTTAGTGTTACAAAACTCAATTTTGTACACATAATTAACCTGTCCTGCATGGCGCCCCGTACGAGCAGTGTATTCTATTGTTCAGTAGCCGATTTCACGAAAATTTCGAAGCATACTTATTTAGCTAAGTATACTTTGAGGGAGTAATCATTTAATTTCCAGAAATGCATTATTTCATATAGAAATAACGACTGCATATATTTGATGATTAAAGCATGCATAATTATTATACTTAATATATTACATTATCACAGCCAAAGTGGCTGTGATAATGTAATACATTCAGTATAATACAAATTAATAAATGTATCCTTAAATTGAAAAGTTCTCCCTCAAAGTGTACTAAGCAAGGTAAGTACTTTTAAATGTTGGTGAAATAGGCTACTGGTAACGTAGTTATGGCCCGGATATTCGTATCCAGTCAATGCAGGATACCAGTCAGCGTGTATTATGTCAGTGCATATCATGTTACCTGATAAATACGTATATCGTTATGCGTTCCGTTTCTCCAAAATTGACTGCTTACGTATTACCAATATCACTTTCGATGTGTTGCAATTTGCTAATGAATTAGCGTGGTCAAATCAAAGTCCAATGAATTGCAAATCCAATATTTGACATTCACGTATTTCTCTTATAGATTTGTCCAAATGGTATAATCAGCTTCAACAAGAGGTATAGCAATTACTGGGTGCCAGACCAAGGTTCGGAAAGTTATTACTTCAGGAATCAGGACCTTCTCGCCGTCTATCACAGCGATGCAGATATGCGTCGTGGTTCTGTCAAATATAAGGTCATTGATGCCACATCCACGCCAGATGATGAGCTCGTTACTAGTGTGGACAACTACGTCAGAAAGAATGACCATGTGTCAAACTACGAGTCGGTCATTGTGTTCGTTGCAACATGGATCGACGCTCCACAGTATGGAACAAATGACGTATGTATTATTATAGTATAGGCAAGTTTTATAAATAGGTTATCGAACTTGGTAAATCATGAGTAACTTCCTTGCCAATGCACAGCGACTTACCTGATACAATAAAGGGCTCTCGGACGCTGTTGTGTTCCATATGCACAGATGCACAGAATAGTCTTTGACACTCTAATTTGTACTCATTGACTGGTGAAAACCCAGTGCAAATAGTCCATATGTGTCAACAAGTATACAGTCTGCATATTTTCATGTGATTGAGCTGTGTCATCACAATAAGTTCATTTAAATAGTGTAAATTGCGATAT
This sequence comes from Conchocele bisecta, assembly GCA_029237695.1. NCBI lineage: Eukaryota > Metazoa > Mollusca > Bivalvia > Lucinida > Thyasiridae > Conchocele > Conchocele bisecta. The sequence continues at coordinate 4,132 of JAQRGA010001537.1, forward strand.
ATGTTTTGTCCATTAAATTCCATTAAATTAAATATATTGTGATATGTTTTTCTTTGACATGTGTATTTATGTATACATGATCAACATATGAAATTAATTAAGACAAAATGTTAAAAATAAACTTACTATGAACAAAACTAAGTAGCTATGGTTCATCTATGATGTCATAGTAAGTCCTGTATACTCCAAGCTAAGTCGTTAAAATTAAAACCTACACAACTTGTGATAGACATGGAATATTTGCTTGTGGTTTTCACCAGTCTTGTTTGATTGTCAAGCACTAAAATATGCATATGAAACAAAACTAAATCCCAGAGTCCATGTAATTTCTATTCGCGGTCAACAGTATAGTATGAGTTCTAGTTAAACTGAGAACATTTCAGTACATTCATGTGAACATTATCTTATTCTGTATTATGTATCTCGTAGCAATATATAACACCTTGCCAATTTAATCGTTGCGCAGGTTTTGTAGTCAATACGACTTGAAGGTCATTTGAGATGATAATGATAATGATAATGATAATGATAATGATAATGATAATGATAATGATAATGATAATGATGGTAATGCGTCACATTGAAATTGCAAGTACTGTACTTTAGGATCGGAGCGCTAGCGCTAGCGAAGAATTATACATGTACAGCCAACATCCAAATTTGAGGTCTTACTGCTTTTATGCAAATGAGGATATGTCGGTCGAAGCACTATTTTGGTTGAAATTTTTAAAAACACCATTCTTTCGCCTAAAGAAATGGTTCGAACAACTTAGCTTGATCGCCTTTTCAGTTTAATAAATGTTTCGTTTGCTTTTTCGTGCTAAATTTATGTTATTACCAATCGCTATACTCGATTATTCGCGATTCATAACTCCATGGTTCGCTGCACGAATACAATATTTCGATTTCGGTTTCCATTCTCAGAATTGAAATATATTTATCATTCTGGGTTTTTCAAACATTTATTTTTAACTAGTTATTGTTGTTGTGGCTGTTGCTGCTGTGAAATTTGCGCGCTTACTATTCGCGGAACGCTTTCCAGTCTAGATTAATTATTAACCTAGTATGTGTCATCCACAAACACATACTGCTAGCAATTTCGGGACGTTCAGTCCTTTGCTATATGTTACTATGACTCGAGAAATACGACTTAAGACTTAACGCCAGTGTAGACCAAGATCAACCTGTGCATCACGCACATGCGCACATGTGCAGTCTGAATCACAATATGCACTGTCTGTTCGCCACTCAGTCAATGGAACACTCATCTTGAGTCTGGGAAAAATCATACTAGGCTCTTATAAGGCAACAGTCATACGTGTCCTAGCAGATCAATGTGAATGGCGAAATGGGGCTATGAGTTTTTGCGGCCAGTGTATATCCAGATCAGCCTGTTCATGTAGTGAGTTCATATTTGTCAGTGCCAGAACTACGTTTCACAACGCAAACTAGTTCATTCTAAATCACCAATACATGTAATTTGTTTATTGTATTCATAGTGTGTATACTTTTAGGCGCATATAACTTGCGAGTGATGTACGTATATATTAGAAGGGTTATTTGATCTGTATGTGGATATATGGCACTTGATACGCCGCGCAGCGATATTGCACTCCAAAAGTCGCGCAATATCGCACGCGGCGGAACTCGTGCATATATCCACATACAGATCAAATAACATATAATTATGTAAATTTCAGGAAGCATCGTACCAAGTTGTTCTAACATCGGATGGAGACAAGTCCTTCGTCTACTACTTCTATGAGAAGGACCAAATGAACTACAGATACGGGAACATCTTTATCGGCTATGTCTTTGGCAAGAACAATATTTACAGGGTGCAAAACTCACCGGATAGAACGTACTTGTACAACAGCGATGTCAACTTATTCTCACATGGTAAGTTTCCGGCCTGTTATGAGAACGCAATATATATTGTGACTTAAAATACAGAAACAATATTTAACGAAAAATGACGTACAGAAACAATTTATCGGGTAGGTCACCATTATTATCATGCCCGCTTGCGGTCGGCGTGATATAATCACCACTTTCAGCATACGTGCGTCCGTGCGTCCGGCATTTGCGTTGTGTTCAGTACCAACCCTAAGTCCGATTGATATGACTTGAAACTTCACATACCTCTTTATCATCATCTATGTTTTCATTCCATATCCCACACATGCGGCCCCATGCCCAAGTTCAAGGTCAAATTACTTTGAACTTTTCGTTAGCGTTTGTTTTTTAATCTGCGTTAAAGTTTTTATGTAACCCATATCTCCACAACACTAACTCCAATTGACTTGAACCTTCAAATATTATTTTTTCATCATCATATTTTCATCATATAGCCCCAATGCCCAAGGTCAAGGTAAACATACTTTGAAATTTCCGTTAAAGTATTTGTTTGTTAAATCTTCGTTAAAGTGTTAAGTATCCTATATCTTCACAACTCTATCATTATATAGGCCATCCATGCGTTGCCCATGTCCAAGGTCAAGGCCAAATTATTATATTATTGACTTGAACCTTCATTTATTTATTTATCGCCATCCATATTCTACAACACACCATGCCGCACAAGGTCAAGGCCCAATTATTCTGAAATTTGCGTTATGGTTTTTGTAAAATATGCGTGAAAGTTGTTAAAGGTATATTCCCTCTCAGTAGGCACAATATGTTATTTATAGGAATTAAATAAGTGTATGATTGTGTCACTATTCTACGGTGGATGTGAAGGGACATGTGTGAAAAGAAAATATATTAAAATAATCGTTCAAACGAAAAACAAAAATTGTTCGAACGCAAAATGAAATCGTTCAAACAAAATAATTTCGTTCAAACGAATTTGTTTTCGTTCAAACGCAAATTTATTTTCGTTCGAACGCAAAAAAAAATCGTTCAAACGCAAAATAAAATCGTTCAAACGAAAATAAATTTCGTTCAAACGTAAAATACCATCCTGGGTCTTATTTGAATGCCCCCGCTACCGAAAGGTACGGGGGCATATAGCCTTAGCCATGTCCGTCCGTCCGTACGTCCCGATATTACAGTATCTTCAATAACTTCTCCATGGCTTACGGATTACACCAACATTCAGACATTTGATACATATGAACATGCCTTATACACTCCACCCACCAATATTATGACATGGACCTTCGACGTTGACCTTTTCACCTTTAAATGTTTACTTAGCAGTTTGGGACAAATATACGTGCAAGTTGCTCAATCCTATAATAACATCTCAATGGTTTTGCCAATTACTTCAATGTTTATACACATGATACATATGAAGATGCCTTACACACTCCACCCACCAATACTACAACCTTGATATTCGACCTTGACCATTTCGCCTTTGAATGTTTACTTTGCAATTTGGGACAAATCTAAGTGCAAGTTTCTCAATCCTACAATAACTTCTCAATGGCTTTGCCAATTACTTCAATATTTATACACTTAATACATATATAAATGTCTCACACCCTCCTCCCACCAATTCTACGATCTTGACCTGTTCGCCTTTAAATGATTACTTAGCAATTTGGGATCAATCTACCTGCAGGTTTATCAATCCTACAATACCTTCTCAATTGCTTCAATTAAGAAATTTGTATACACTTGATACAAATGAACATGCCTTACATGCCCACGACCAAGGTCAAGGTCAAGGCTGCCAGCGGGGGCACAGGCCACGATTTTTTTTTTTCGTTCAAACGATTTTATTTTGCGTTTTACAGATAATTCTTTTTTCGTTTGACGATTTTTTTTTGCGTTTGAACGATTTTTTTTTTGCGTTTGAACGATTTTTTTTTTCGTTTCAACGATTTCCATTGTATTTTTCGTTTTAACGATAATTTTTTTTTCGTTTCAACGATTTTATTTTTCGTTTGAACGATTTTATTCTGTGTTTGAACGAATTTTATTTTCGTTTGAACGATTTAATTTGCGCTTGAAAGATTTTTTTTTGCGTTTGAACGAAAAAAAAATTGCGTTTGAACGAATTCTTTTTCGTTTGAACGATTTTGTTTTACGTTTGAATGATTTTTTTTCGTTTGAATGATTTTATTATGCGTTTGAACGATTTTAATTTTTCGTTATAACGAAATTTCCCGATTTTAATATATTTTCTTTTCACTCATGTCCCTTCACAGCCATCGTACTATTGCACCAGTTATACAAATTATGAGTGACCGATGTACTTCTTAGTCTTAGCTTATATTTAACGGCGGCACTGGCTCTAGGACCTTGCATGCCGTCTCCCAAGAATGGGAGAAAGAACGGAGGTAGAGATTTTTGAGAGAAGCCGGTAATTCGTATTTACAGTCTGAGAGCAACTACGAAATATCGGTACCCATTTACAGCTGGGTGAACTGTGTGGATAAAGTGTCTTGCTCAAGGACACAACGCACGCCGCTAGTCAGGCTCGAACCCACGACCCTTGGATCAGTAGTCCGACACACTAACCATTACGCCACAGGGCTCCACTGTGCCCGATGTACAGATATAAACAATTTGAAATATTTATTTTAATGATAGCGACGCGTGGTGGTATCAGGCTATTTGCATATGCAATGAGGCATGATCTTTTTTAATTATTTATACTAATTAAATCCGTCACCTGAAAAAATAATATTTTAGACATATTATAAAGTATGATCATTTCACATTAAATAATAAATACAGATAACAAATAGTAATGTCCGTTAGCATTTTAAGGAAACACAGTTATCGCCCCTGATATAAGTGTGGAAATTTACGTCTGATATAAAATGTATAATAATGACAATCGATACGTGGGGTAATGGTGAATGATTGTTTATTATGCCATAACATGTCTCGGATGATGTATCTGATATAAAGAACAGTTTGTGCCTACTGAGTGGGCATGTGCCTTTAATTACCCAATATATTCCACATCTGATTGCTCTAACCAGATACATACATACATAATAGGACCATCAACTACCTCGGCGGGCGTGATATACTGGCCGCGGCCATCTATTTTTATTTCCGAGTGCCTTATAAATGGTAGTAATGACCACCCGGATGTACGAGTAAACACAATGATCCTAATACGCCGCCAATCTACATTTACCGACAATTTACATTTACCTCAAACATATGAGACCCGCTATGTGAGTTTGTCAGTACTTTCGGACATCTGCATCTCAATTTAACAATTCGTTCCCTCGAATTAACAATTAGTTCCCAGGAAATAACAATTCGTTCCCACGAATTCACAATTCGTTCCCGTGGGAACGAATTGTTATTTCGTGAGAACGAATTATCAAATTAAGTGAACGAATTGATAATTCGTGTTGTTAAATTGAGGGAACTCATTGTTATTTCGTGGGAACGAATTCATAAAAAAAAATATACATCCCCTGCGGGGCTCCGTATTTTCGGCCGTGACAGGAGAAACAAGGTTTATGGATTGTGCTACCAGTGTACTGAGATCCAGATCAGCCAGCGCTTATGCGCAGTCTGCTCCGGATCTGCACTGTTCAGCAGTTGATCGATGAAACACTTGACAAGCTATCAGTTTACCATGATCTACACTGGTCACACATCAAGATATAGTGGAACCTCTCTAATCCGGTCTCCAGGGTGTCCGGTTTAGAGAGACACCTCTGTAAACCAGGCATATGGGCACCGCAAAACAGGTATATGTGGTGTGCGATCATGAACATATGTTATCAACGGTGAGAGATGACTGTAAACACATACACTTAACAAGACATAGATTGTATGGTTGTCCGGTATAGATATGTTCTACTGTATATGTTAGCTAATTGTAGGTTGGCATGGATCAGTTTCCTACCGGTTAACTCCACCAGGAATGAGGATTCCTAACTACAAGGCCAAGTGTAAACGATGGCACCGTTCCGAGTACAAAAATCGGGATACGTACCTGGCGGCCTTCAACAGAATGCCGCTGTGCCCCTGTATAGACTGGTTCCTCTGGCTGGACCGACGATTTTTGTTTGTACGGTGGTGGGAAGTGTACACCCCTACATACACGACAACATATATACCGCCCAGAAGTTTGAGTCCATATTCTGAAGTAAGAAAACGTGGTTGTGGTCATCAGGGTATGGGATCACGTGGTCTATTGTTTTCTCTAGAATAAATCACGGCGCCCATGAGGTATCAGGTTAACTTTAATTTTCATCAATACGACTGCGGCTTCTTCCTTTTAATGGTGACCACGTTCCAGCCGTTAACAATACCAGTCCACCAATACCAAAGGTAGCAGCATTACCTATCTAGTTAGACTGAACACTATGCAGATTAAATTGAATCGGACGGAATCGAACGTTGTTTAAAGTTGGTCCGATTCAAATTTGTCTGCAGCATGCAAGCTCAGATTAACACCATATGTAATCATGTTAAGTTTGTTATTTGCGGATTGATTGTGTTAATGGCTGGAACATGGGCATCATTACACGGAAGAAATCGCAGTCGTTTTTGATGTAAAACAAGATATTGGATTACCTGAGACTTCATGGGCGCCGTCAGTACTCCAAACAAAACAATTGACCACGTGATCTCATACCCTGGATCAATAGAGTGTACGTAATGATATTGTGCGACCCATGTATAACCAGATCAACCTGTACATCCACGCAGGCTGATCAGCGTCTGTACTTTTCGCCATTCAATCGGTGAAATACACTCCTTGCTTGTAATGTTACATGACTGTCGTTGTTTGACACCGCTCACAGCCGTGTTCAAACGTACAGCGCATGCTGTTTAACCATAGCTGTAGACAATGCTCGTTCCGTGGCCATGGTCCGTGGTCGTGGGTAAATGTTTGCCGTGGCACTCGGGAACTGTTTGAACCCGCGGCATACGACCTTGGTATTCAAACAGTTCCCTTGTGCCACGGCAGACGTTTACCCATGGCTGGTCATGGTCGAACCTTATACTATACGATGGGTATTGCATAAAATACCCGGACGAGTTCTGTAAAATGTTGGGTTAACTATCTGCCAAATCACGTACATGATGATTGATAAATCCTTCTTCACAACTCATTATAGATATATCATGGACATTGTTATCCTTACCAACACAACGTGACTTCGTGATATGCGGCCGAACGTCAAAATGACGTTATGAAAATGTTATGCTCCTTATTGTTCAATAGAAGAAGAACATACCTATGGCTTTAGTTTTGCACTGGGTGGGGGGGGGTGGGGGTGGGGGGTATTGTTTAAATAATCACAAGGGTGCTACATTTATCATGTTTATATGGACTTCCGATAGCGGTCATTGCCATGAAATGTATACCTTTGTTCATCAAACATATTGTGTATACTGTTATGTCGTTATTTTAGGATTTGTGAATTTTTTTGCTACATTGTTTGAACCAAGATTTGTTTTCTTCTATTGACCACATACAACAAAATTGGGGTTCGTTCCATTTCTATAAGCCATATCGCCGCCATCTTTAAATTCAAAATGGTCGCCATTGAAATTTATATTTCGAGGTCAAAGTCATTATGTGTGGTGTTTTTGCAGCGGAAAACACATTATTATGGACAAAAAATATTGCCAGAATGAGTTCAATAGATTTTGAGATTCCAGTCATTCTGGTTTCAAAAATGCTCGCCATTTCAAAATTGGAAATCCAGTATTTATTTTACATTTTACATTTTTGTATGTCGTGGTAAGATTTTGTATTTTCATTCTGGTTATATTCGTATTTCTTTGAAAACAATCTGCTGAGATTATGCTAACTTGTATTGTGCTACGAGTAATCGTTATCTTCAAAATGGCCACCGAAACTAAGTGTGTTATGTACATCGCCACATCAACGCATTGTTACACATTCTAGTATTTCTGTAGCTGTAGTTATGTTCTGTCAAAGAATATTGAGATTGGAACGTGTGTGTCTGCTTGAACACATATATATATATACAACATATAACAAAACTGAAGTTGGTTCCATTTTTTAAGAGCCACAAGGCCGCCATTTTGAATTTCAAAATGACTGCCATTGAAATTAATTTATATTTAACGTCAACGTTATATGTGGTGTTTATTATTATTATTTATTATTGATAATAAATAATGGCATAATTTTTTCAGTATATTTTAAAATGGCGGCCATATTATCTTTAAAATGGCCGCTATTTAAACTTGACAATCTAATATTTATTATACCTGTTATGTTTCTGCTGCTGATGATCATACTACAATGAACACAAACTGTTGAGATCATTGCTAACTAGTACTGTGATAGCAGACACCATTATCTTCAAAATTGCCGCTGGAAATAAGTGTGTCACGTACATTGCCACTTCAAGGATTTACATATATTGCGTATTGTTGTATTACCTATTTACTAGTACATATATAACGTACCACGTATTGTTGTGGCTTACAGTTATGTTTCTTCAAATGATATATTGGTCAACACATGTGTTTTCCTTTAAAATAAGAAGATGAAAATATGGCAAATCATTCATGTCATCCAATAAAGTGTATATTATGGTATTGTATATTGCATTGTAAAGGTAAATACTCATTGCTTCATGAGAAAGCGTCTGTTACGGCGTTATGATACACCATCTGCAGGCTGTAAGAACTGGCATTATGCTAGCAGACTTCAACTGGTCTCAACAGTTTGCTGTCTCTATGGAGTCCAACTTGGTCGCCAAAGTTTAGCTATTTTAATTTTAAAGTTACTATGCTTTTATCATAGCGTTTCTTGCTCTGCTGATGCTCTGCTGATGACTGGATCTGATCTTGTCACAAATCGAGACATGTTAGTGTATACTGTTATGTAGTTTGATGTTGTTATTTGTGGCCAACAAACGAATGAATACCTGTATTAGAAGTGTATATATAATCATTATAGCATTTCAGGGCCGCCATTTTGAAATCCAAGATGACGGTCAAAGAAATGGAATCAACCCCAGTTTCGTTCTTCGTGCTCTAAAGATGACAAACAACATTGGTTACAAGAATGTAGCAAACAAAATGCAAAACTACATATTAACAGTATTCACTAATAGCACCTGAAATACCGGCAATAACGATGCCTGTTGACGTCGCCGAAGTCGGTTCCCTTCGTGTGGCTTTTCGTGTACGCGATTAAAATAATCACAACGGGCAGGATTGGAGGCCGAATATGGACGATGGAATAACAGCTGCAATATTTAGTAACATATGCATCCACCGTAACCACTCGATTGGAAACATGCACAGGTATCCCCTTTCCACTATCCCAAAACCCAAGCACACTTGGTAACTCGCCCGGCCTTCTGCTCCATTTTCAGCATCATCGGGATCCATCTATCTCTATGTCTCATGATGTTTAAATATATGTAATCACATTACGGAGTGACCTGGCAGTGTGGTGTCTGACAGTTCACGCACAGTGATCCGTCAACCCCCCCCCCAGCCTTTTACATTGGGTCGCAATATTTGACGGCGTCACTTTACTTTTGAATGTCCATGTCTGGCATAGTCCTTCGCGCTTTCCCGTCCACTGTCCGACTACATCGCTCATAAATCGACATCACGTTGGTGCGCTTAGACCGTATATATTTCTTATCATCAGCATCTCGTTTTGATTTATGCGTTAATATGCAATATTTAATAGCACATATTGGTTCTTCCGGCATGTTCTCATTGACAGAACAGACACTCGCTAAACTACGTCATTT